>CABHPH010109189.1:0-45877 GCA_902168325.1 Peromyscus nudipes | reverse complement strand
CCTCCCAAGGCTCAGGATGCACTTGAGAAGAGGCAGAAGAAAGATTGTAAGAGCCAGAGGCAGTGGATGAGTACAGAAACAGGATCTTCCCTACACAACAGGGCAGTTGCAAATACAAACTGAAAGGGTGTCAAAGCATGTAAATACCCTGTACAAACTCAAGCCAGAGAAAAATCCCAGCATGGAGAGGAGAGGTAGGCATGAATTCCCACTCCACTGAAGAGTTGACAGATCCTGGGAAAGGAATAATTAGTCTTCTTTGAGATAAGTCAACTGGGTGGGTCAAATCACACTCGAGTTGACGGCTATGCACCCAAGAGTACATCAACAGCACAAATTGGACTTAATGGGTTGAAAAGGAAGACAGAAGACTGAGTTATATGGGTAAGGAAAGGGGGTGGATCTGGGAGGAACTGGGGGAGGAGGTGAATATGACCAAGATATATTGTATGAAATTCTAAAACTAATGAAAAGGCTTTTAAAAATAAAATGAAAAGCTTAAGAGTCCCACTTTTTCAAATCAGCTAGCCACGCATTAGAACCTCAGTAGCTTCCTCTAATCGGAAAATATAGGCACAATTAGAGCTTCTGAAAAGCTGGGTACAGTCCCTTTGCAGGGAGTTTGGTAAAGTTGGCCAGGCCCAGGGATGTGAGAACCCTGGCCATGTGTGCAGAAACCCTGTGTCCTACCCTGCAAATGTTCATATATCTCCCTGGACAGCTACATAAGCAAAGCCCTGTTCATTATGTCACTGAATACCAACTCGATAGCACACATTACATTTTTACAGAGTAATTTTCTAGGAATGTAACTACCACATTTGGAACATCACCAAGATTTGTTCACCACTTTGGAGAACTGTGTCACCCTATGTAACACTGTTCATGTTAACTGGTTCACTACTCCAGTACACCCATATCTGTTTACAGTGTACAGTTGTCACAGTTAGTGAGTGTTTATCTCACTCCTGCTCTAAAATGGCAAATATACAAGTGTCATCACTATCCAAGAGAATATTACTTTCTTACTCAAAGTTATTTTATTTCAACCTGTCTTTTTCTTCCAAACATCTGCATTTTCAGTAGCTCTACTCCATTCTATCTTCTGTCCATCTGGATCTGAGCACATACATATTGTCATACCTGCTATTTTCCCCGGAGATGTTTTCCTTTTATTTGTATTTTATTTGATAAATTTATTTTAACTAGTTTAAAATATATGTGCAGACAAGTTGTATTATGTATAAATATTTCAGGATAGCAAAGGGGAAATTGCAAAATACTGCCTATGAAAAAGGAGGAACTTGGGCTAACTGGGGTCAGAATCATGGCTCTAAATATAAATATATGGAGGAATTAAACTAAACTGTATTTCCTTACTCTAGGATCCTTCTGTGATGCAGCTACTCAGCTGAATTGCCATGCCACCCACCAAGATCATTTATGGTGTGTTATGGGGATTTGTGTCTCTGTCTCTGGACTGAGAATGCATGATGTCTTACACTCATTCACACAGGACTCAGAGCAGAGAAGAAATCTAGGAGATCTTTCAGGATGAAATATCAGATGTGAATCCTAAAGGCATTGTTCTTAGGATGGGCTTGTGAGTCACTTAGTCAATGCTTTGCCTAGACTAATCTAAGAAAGCATTCTTTCTGCTCAGAGCTCCTTATGCATGACTCTCTCCAGCCTCCCTCCTCCTGGTGGATCTGGACAGTACTGCATCCAACTCTGCATGCCCCCAAGGAGTCTCATACAGAGAGGTCAATACACGTTATTTAAAACAACCATTCCCTGGGAACACTACTAGAGATAACGGCCACCGATTTTACTGTTAATGGCAATGTACTTCAGGCATCTTACTGATTCATAAGACTTCGTTAATTTTGTCTGAGGACCTGAACATCACTTAAGGCTGTTTTTTTTAATGGAGAAATGTAAGTTTTTAAGTGAACTTTTATACTACAAGCCAATTGTAGTCTGAGAGACAACTGTATGTACTATGTCACCCAGTCTATGAGACACATCTGTGTGAAAAATAAAAGTGTCAATCAATCATAAAGATGAATCCAAATATTTGATTCAATGGCATCTTGCAAAAAATAATCATTTTATCTTTCAAATTTAAGCCAGATGGTATTTTCCACATAAACAGAAGCAGTGGCTACTTAGAAAGAACTTTGCTTCAAATATTATTTAAGTTCTCTTAACAAATATTTCAAAGGAGGATTTTTTTTGCTTTGTTTCCACAATTATAGTTATTAGCTGTGTAATTAAACAGAAGCATTCTAGGAATATACTAGAAAGAATCTGTTAGGAGACTATGTTTCAATTCCCATTAAATATTGGGTTTATATTTTGCAAAGTAGAAGATGAGGACACTGATAAATGACTATTATATTTCTGAATACAATAATTTTCCTTTAAGGCATAAATACATAATTTTAAAAATGCCTGTAATGCTGTGAATTGAAAATAATTCACAAAACTTAGGCATAAAATTGGGCTCCTATGAGCAGTCCACCAGTCAGGTCACCTGTGTTAGACATCTTTCCATTTTTTTTACTGTATGTGTACCATGTGAGTACGAGTACACATGCAGAGGCCAGAGGACAGCTTTGGTGTTGTTTCCTGGGAAGGTTGCTCTCTTCCTTTGAGGCAGGCTAAGTAAGTTAGGTGTGTGGTCAGAAACCCTCCAGCCTGGCCTCCCCAGCATTATGATTGCAGGTCTGAGCCACCACGCTGCATCTTATGTTCATGCTGGGATAGAGCTTCATGCATAGAACCACTCCCCTAGCCCCACATTTTCAAAGGTCACTGCAAGAACAGTGCTGTCTAATATGCTAGCTTTCTTAGGAGCCCTCAACCCCTTGCTGACACAATTTGAAAGTCAGCCTACAACTGGACTTTCTTTCCCAGTAAACATTTCCGGGGGAGAGCAGGTCAGAGGGTAGGTTTCTCTAGAATTAAAGCAACAACAAAAAGTGCCCCTCCATTTGGTGTTTCCCAAGCCTCCCTTTATCTGTAGAACTATGCCCTCTCTACAGAGAATACACAGCTCCCAAAGAATCTAGAAGTGAAAGCATACTTCCTAATTCTGTCTAGGGTCATCTTTCCCAACATGCCCTAATATCAAAGTGGGTCACAGTGTCCTGAACCCAAAATACTGACTTTAAAGTGACTTCTCCATTTCCTTCCTGTGTCACTCTGGGTAAGGAATGACTGTGAATATTAGCTTTCATGTCCCTGTATGAAGGGCATTAGTTTTGGCTTCCACATAAGGTGAGGGTACGAATGGAGAAATTTTGCAATATACTTAAGACAGCATCTGGCTCAACTAAGTGTGGGCTATTACAATTATTTTGTTTAAAGAAAACAAAATAAATATTCTGATTTATAATGAAAATATTCTCATGTACTCTGTAAGTCTAAAATGAAACATTTAGTAAACTTTCAGTGTTGTTGATGATAGGGTTTTCTGAGAAGTCCTAAATTCACAGCCTTGACAAATTTTAATGATCTTGTTCATGAATTTGCTTTGATTAAGTATGAAATTGTGAAATGTGTTTCCACATGCAAGAAATCTGTCATTTTGAACTGAAACTGAGATTCCTCAACCAAGAATGGAAGAGTTTTGTTTTTGTTTTTTCTCACTTATACTTTAAAAACTGGGGGCAGGGACTGTCTTCCATATGTTTGGTATGTGTTACGTTCTTATCCAGCATTCTTCTGATACATACTTAATAAGTATTATAGCAATTAATGAACGAATTAGTTAACCTCTTTATGATATTAAACTGGAGAGTAAAAACAGGTACAATCCAGCCTATGGGAAAGGCATTTGAAAGAGGCTAATGTAGGACTTGGCTCACATGGGTTAAGGGACCCTTTTCTGACAACATTTGACTTTCTTCCTTAGAAACTACACTTTAATACAGAGCTGGGGAAACTATCTATGAAGGGAAGGAGGAAACAAGCAATAGATAAGAATCGACTACAGATCTACAGAGACACTTGCGGTACATAAGTAAGAAATCTAGAAATTGCTCTGCTCTATAAAGTTTATTTTATGACCCTGGGAGTAATATGACCATAAATTCTTACCTTAAAAATACTTTTGAACTTCAAAGATTTCACACATAACCCACCTGTGCTTTGCACGCCTCGAGAGGCCTTGTGAAATTAGCAGGCAGCATGCTTTTATGCAAATCCCACTTGATGACTATGTGAATGTAAGAACACCCTAAAGAATATTTGGAAATAAACAGAATATCTTAACCATATTTGTCTACCTTAGAATACATATGGGGAAGTTACCTATCAATTTAAGTGTTTCCCTTAGAAATTAGTCTATAAGAGATAGTAAATTTCAAGGAATTAATCAAAGAAAAATCATGCCTTGGGATGAAATGAAATAGAGTCTGTGGCTTTCCTAGATTGCCAGTAACATGATCTACTTTCATAAGATGTAGACATGTGCAGTGATCTCACTACAACAGCAGTTCAAAAAGCCATTCATTTTTTCCCTCAAGAAACAAACTACTTCTCAGTGCTCCACAGACTTAGACACTTTTAAGCATTCAGACAAGTCTAACAAAAATCTGATCAGATATGCCTTTAAGTTGCCAAAAAATGTGATTGAACCCACACCCTGCAATTTCATTCTGTCGAGCAATCTCATTCTTCAACATCTTAGAAGGGCAGGCTAAACTCTCATTCCCCCATGACATCAACAAGGACGCTTTAAAAGCCAAATCAAAAGCATTGATATGGTGATATTTCTACCAGTTGATCTGAATCGTCAGTAAACAAACAAGCTCAGAGAACTTAACTGTGGGATAAGATGAGTTGGGAAACAGTTTCAAGTGATGCACAGATTGATTCTCTTCAGGAAAGGGTTGCACAAGAGGATGGAAACCCAGAATGAGCATGAAAACATCAAGTGGCAGGCAGAGTTTGTTTCTAGAATCTGCGTGTAGGGGTTGGTGCAAGAGGGAGACTTGGGGACATTAAGCTTTGAAGGGAAAGGTGAAGACCAAAGGAGAGAGAAAGCCAAGTGCTTCTTCATTCCTCTCTCCAAAAGTCCGAGTAGTGCGAGAGAAAGAAGAGCATGTTAGACATATTCCTGTTTGTGACAAACAGCTGCTCTGACCAGTGGCACTCCATGAAGGAGCAGACCACAGGCTTGACTTTGTGGCTGCATAGAAACACTGTGAGGTGACCTGGTCCTTTTGCACTTAGTGGAGAAATGAGTGGGTTATTTCCATACTGGACCTTCAGTATTTTCAGAGTCTTTGCAGCTACACAAATAAGCCCTACACTAAAAACAACACCCGAAGCAGCAGGAAAACTAAAAAAAAAAAAAAAAAAAAAAAAATTACACGCATAACTACTGAACTGTTTAAGTTCTGGTTAATTTAAGAACAAAGAACTCTCTAGTCTAGATATCTATCTGTTTTATTCACATACTAAAAGATAAGTGTGGGACATTCTTGTATTTATTGATGTACCCTGCTCATGCATCTGGAGTGAAACAGACAAAACTTTACAAATGAACAATTTTAATATATTACTCTCTTTGCAGATTCTTTCCTATGACTCATTCAGTACTGGCAGGTAAGACTTCAGACATTTGACCAAAATCTGTTATTTGCTAATTCTATGCAATGTGCTATCACTGATAAATAACCAAGAGGTGTCTGTCCCACACAATGCTAGATATTAAAAACATTAACAGCGAAATATTTACTTTTTTTTGGACTGGGCTTGAAAAAAACAGATTGTAAACAAACCCCAAAACCAATCAATATGAAAAAAATAGAAATGTGAAGTGCTATTTAAAATATTGACATTATTGCATAATTTGATTAGATGGAGTGTTGAACCTGCATGCAATTACCTCAATGCCTGCTCTTGCATATTAAAATTTCCCAGTATTTAATCTTACCTGTGTTATTCTTGACTGTCAAAACACTTGTGCAGTCATAAATGTATAAATGGCATGTTTATGCACATTGCACATTGACACTTTTTATGAATGGATACAAATAAATGCTCCTAATCTGAGAAAATGAATGATAGGATATTATCTTGAAAAGGGTCGTTAAGTCTTTAGAGCAGATGATGAGGCAAATGGTGGGTGTCTTTTGATGCCACTCAGGGCAACTGTATTCCCAAGTCTGCTAGGCAGAGCGTGTTGGAAACAGCCTCGGAGCGCTTTCGTTAGAGACCTGTTCTAGCTCGCTCCTGGGAACCAAGACCATTCACCTTTAAGGAATAAAACGCATGCATGCCTCAGTGTTCTGAGGACTGTGCATGCAATGAGAAATCACACTCCCTAAGTCTAGTCCGACAAGTGTGTGCGTGCGAGTGTGGCATTTACTAACAAATGAACAGGAACAGAAGGCAACAGGGCCTCCTCTCCTACATAAAACAGTTCTCATCCCTTTGGTCAAGGCAGGCTTGTCAGGGGCTCACACTTGCGTGTCTTCCCCACCAGGAAGAAGCCTTGTGTTAATAATCGGTCAGTAATAATCATCACTCAAGGCTAACAACCCGGTCAGCTTTGTATGTACGTCCACTGGGCGCCATATGGCAGTTTCCAGTTCCTTTAGCAACTCAAGTCTGGCAGGCTGTCAAGGCGAAGCATCTCTAAAGAGCTCTTGGGGAGCAGCAATGCCTGGGCCACTTACCTAGCTCCCACAGACCCCGCTCCACTCAGCCAGCAGCCCTGGCTCCTGTGCCACAAAGGGCGGTGGGATTCCCTGCTCCCTCGGAGGGCTCCTCTCCTACGAAGGTCCCTTTCGTCAATGCTGTGTCGTTGGAAATCCCCCTCCCCTCTGCAGAGAGGAGGGTCTCCCCTGCTGGCTGGAGCTCTTGGAGGCTTTCCTTCTCTCTTTACATCCCTCACTCCGGTTGGCAGTCTCTAGTAGGAAGGCTCACAGAAGACTCATTGGGAAGAAGCGAAGACATCCTTTAAAAAGAACAATAATCTTCCTCGATCGTCACCCCCTTTCCCCGCCTAGAGCCCCCATCCCCCTGCCGCCGCCGCCCAGATCAGAGAGGGCTAGAGTGAAGGGGGAAAAAAATCAAGGGGTGCTCTGCGCGCCGCGCCAGCCCTGGACTTGGCTCTGGATCCCGCTGCCCGAGGCGCGGCGGTGGCGGCGGCGGCGGCGGCGGGGGCGGCGAGTGCTCGGTGGCGTTCGGTGGGTGTGTGTCTGTGCAGCAGCGGCGCTAGCTGCACGCGAGAAGAGGCCAGGCGGGGCGCTCGGGGTGCGGGTCCTCCTTCCCGCAGCTCTTCTGCCGGCCGGGCGCGCACACTCGCCCGCGGCCACCCAGACTAGCGCTCCGCCTCCCGCGCTCCGCGCACCGGCGGGCTGAGCGGCCGCCGCCGCCTCTCTCTCTTTTTCTCTCTCTCTCTTTCTCTGTGTCTCCTCCTCCCGCAGCTCCCAGGCAATCCTGGCTCCCGGGGTGGGCGGCCCTGCTGCGCTGCTGGCCGGGCACCTGGGTGGGGTGGGGTGGAGGGGGACGCCAGGCTCGGCCTCCCGGCACCAGAGCTGTGTGCGCTCGGCAGGCGACAGCGCCCCCGGTGCCCAGGGCGCGGCCCGGGCGCTGGCGATCCGGCGCCGCCCACACCTCACCAGGATCCTCCCTCGGCTCCCGCCGCTGCCTAGGTCCGGGCTCCACACCCACCTGCCTCTCCGAGGGGCTTCCACATAGCTGCACCCGGCAAGGGGTCTACAGCCCCGCGGTCGGTCACCGCAAGCACGCGGTCGGGGAAGCCCTGGGACGCCCCGCCGGGATGCTCCCACAGCTTCACGGATTTCCCGGCCCTTGTCTTCCAGCTGTTGTGTTCTCCCGCCTCTCGACCCCTAAGCGACCAGAAACCGGGCTGCCTGTTCCACCATGGGGAAGTGGGGCGAGGACATATGGCTCCTGAAGGATGGGCCCCAGAGTGTTCTCCCATAAAAGAAGCTTCTGGAATAAACGGGAGTCCAGGTGGAATGTTACTTCACTCCGGGAACCTCCAGCTATGCTTGGGGACCATCCCTACCTAGCCCAAGTCAACGCTTTTCTATGTTTGGGGGATAAAGCTAGGTGGGAGGCCGCTTTGACTCTTGCTTCCCACGGGGGCGCTGTTCAGACCCTGGCTTGCTCGCTTTAGTGATCTATTTACTGGCTGGAAAACTCTGCCAAGTTTTCCCCTAGTAAGAGGACGATAAGGTGGATACCCCAGGCCCCTCCCCAACTTCGGGGTGTAATAAATGCAATGAACTTGAACAAAATTACTGCCTCTGTAGCTTCCTGACTTAGGTGCACCTCGATGGTTGGAACATTAAGCAGTCAAAACAGTTGTGTCTTTCAGGAAAACAAGTAACTTTTAAAACACCCTTTCTTTCTAAAAGAATTCAGGACATGAGTATTCAGAGCTGGGACCCTGACATTACTTTTGACCAAGAATATCTAGATACTGCGTTTAAAATATATCTCATTTAGTCCTGTGTACAGGAGGTGGCATAGCCTTCCGGAATTCTCTGTGTTTTGAATTCTAGCCTCTCTAGGTCTTACCTTGTGCTGAGCGGTCCTTTTCTGAGCTGTCACGTTTGCTGGATGTTTACTCTGGGAACTGGTTCTTCTAACTCCATCACCCTCCAACAAGAAACTTGCCTTGGCTGCTGTTTTTTTTCTCTCCACGACTTCTGAAGTGTGAGCACCAAGAAGAGAATGCCTGGATTCTAAAACCTTTATCATAATCCTGGCCCATTCCCAAGCTCCAGCTCCAAGTGTCCAGGAGTTTGCAGGAAGTGCCCTCTCTTGCCTCCGGTCTTCTCGTATAGTTTACATTTCTCTGCAGACAACTGGTCTCCAAGAACAACACTGAAGCCGTAACTGCGCCTACACAGCTGTGTCAGTGGGTCCTGTGTTTCTTTCCTTCTAGAATATTCCTTACTACCTCGCAGGTACAAACTACTACAGCCTTTTCAAGAACCATTTCATACTCTTAACTCTTCAATGACCAGCCCCCACCCCCCCAGACATCCATAGCACACTGTCCTGGCTTTTTGTTTGTTTGTTTTGTTTTGTTTTTCAAGACAGGATTTCTCTGTGTAACAGCTCTAGCTGTCCTGGATCTCGCTCTAGAGACTAGGCTGGCCTCAAACTCACAGAGATCAGCCTGCCTCTCTACCTGCTGAGTGCTGGGACTAAAGGCATGCACCACCACCACCCAGCTCTGTCCCAGGTTTTTAAAGAGACACAGGGTACCATCTGCTTTATATGGCATATGTGTACTTCAGTGCCTCATTGTAAACCACAAGTTGCCCAGGAATGATTTAAAAATACCTTCACTGTTTTCATGCCTTAGATGGAACCCAAAGTCCCATATTTATTCAGCAAACACTCACTGCACAGCAGAGGACCCAGGTTCTGTTGCCAGCATCCACATGACAACTCACAACCAGCTGTAATTCCAGTTTCAGGAGATCCGACAGCCTCTTCTTGCCTTAGAGGGCACCAGGCTGTGTGCATATACACATGCAGGAAAAACACTAACACGTGCAAAATAAAAATAAAGTTTTTAAGTAAAAAAAATTAATTGCCTTAAACTTTGGTTAGATCTGAGACATTTGAATCCATTTGTCTAGCATGAGAATGATTGTTAGCCCACCTGCAATGCTGCCATCTCCAGTTTCTGAGAGACAAGGTACTAGGGGTTGGTTACCCATCAGCCTCAGTTGAGTGTCTGAGATGCAATGATAAGAAAACAACTTCAGGGTAGGGGAGGTGATGTGATTCGGCTTATGGGGCGGGGGTGGGGGAGAGTTACTCACTGGAGAATGGGTTAGAGAGAATAAAGCATTGTGTACCAGTTGTTATGGCGGAGTTCTGCCAAAGCACAGAGCTCTGGTTGCAACCGACAGCCCAAACTCCTGCATTCATTATCATCATGTGGCTGCACCTCTTCAGTGCATAAATTTCCATTTTCTCCATTTGTTCTCCAAAGGAAAATGTAACATGATGTAGCTGAAAAGTCAGACATGTTTTCATATTGCTTTTTAACTCATTTTAATCTTTATTGAGATTTATAGGTATGTTCCTTTTGCTTATATTTCAATTTCTCAGATTCATCCTGTGATATGATGAAATTATATTAAAGAGGAGAAATGACTGCTTACTGTGGTGTCAAAATGCCTACCTGGTAAAGCCTGCTAAAATAAGCAGCTGTAGTACAAGGTTAGCCTGAAATAACCTTTCTGCATATCAGTAGACACAATTTAAATGAAAAATGTGTTTCCTCATACCTCATAATGCTGCTGTATATGAATCTTTGCACACACACAGTACAGAGCATAGTATGTTCTTGGATTTTTGCTGTTGAATGCAGCATTTGGAAACATTTAATTTAATCTGAATAGCATTAGTATTTAGTTCAGTCTATCAAGCAGGGATTTGAATTGCATGTTGACTTGCAGGGTCTGTATACATTAGAATAAAATAGTACATCTAGAGGATGAACATATTTTTTAAATGCTAAATGCATAAAGGGCAATAATTTCTAAGTTTTTGGAGACTTAATTTGGTGGTTTGATTTTTTAATTTATATTTATTTATTTACTTTTTTTATGACAAATGAAGTCAGTGTAGTGACACAGGCCTATAATCTCAGCACTTGGGATGCTAAAAAAGAAGAATCTCAAATTACAGGCCAATGTGGGCTACCCAGAAAAAACTCTTCCCAAAAAAAAATTGAAGGCACTGTACAACGTATTGAGTAAAATCAAACAAAAATGAAGGTCGAAAGAAGAGTCTCCAAAAAAGTCACAGGCCCCATTAAGAGGAAAAATTAAAGACCATGAAAATATAGAGTGTGTGCATGCACATGTACGTGCATGTGCATGCATATGGGTGTATGTGCACACATGCATGCATGTGCATGTGTATGTGTGTGCATGTGTGTGCATGCACATGCACAGTCTGGAAAAGTTTTTATTACCAAGCTAAAGAAATTGTCTCTGAATTGATAGGCAGGTTTGTTTTGTTTAGTATAACCCAATCATATCAGAAGATGTGGTGGCTATCAATTTCCTTAAATATCAGCACATAATACTTCTATTTGTGCCCTTAATTAAAATCCAATTTATATATTGATTGTGACTATAGGCTTTTTTAAAGAGCAAATACTGTGGGTTTTATTGTCGTAATGGAAGCCGTATATGGCAATAAGGAGTTAACATACTTTAAAGCCTAATGTGCTTCAATATTTACTTCTAAACAAAACTGTAGGTACACTTGGGCAGTTCTGAGCAACTCCCAGAATCCAACACTCAGGTATACAGTGAAGGCTAGGAAAATAAATGAGCAGTCCATGCTCTTCACTGAGGAGATAAGTGCTATCTCACGGGTGCTCTTGGGTTTAGTTAAGACGGACTTAGCTGTTGTTTGAAGATTTAAAGCAAGAGATAAGTTCCTAACTGACTATATTTGTATTTAAAAAAACAAAAAACAATTCCTGTTCTGAGCATGAACTTTTTGAAAAATGCCAGACACTTCAACACATTTTTTTTCTATGTCCTAGGATGGCTCTATGTACCACAGTTGAATTCACCCTTTAACCTACTAGCTGACAGTCTTAGCATGTAAGCATAAGCAGCTTGTTTTTTTTTTTTTCCTCTTAGGTATCATAAGGATTGTGGTAGAGAGTTTCTGGAACCAGTGAACTAGAAATTTAAAAAATATACACTTAGAATTTGAAATTGTGGTATGTTTCTAGGGCATTGCAGAGCAATGATTGGAACCCCACTCAGCCTTGAGTCTCATTTTTGTTAAGTGTTTATGCTGTGTAGTAACAGATACATTTTTAGCTGTCTTACTACATATCAGCCATTAGGCTGAATTCTTTACAGGTCTTTATGAGTTTAATCCTTAAAGGTAAAAACTATCATCATCATCATCATCATCATCATCATCATGGCACTGTTGTTATTGTTAAAGATGGAGGCAACTGAACCAGAGAGAACTTAAATTCCTAGCCTAAGATCATATGGCTAAAGTGATAGAATTGGAATTTGACAGGAAGCAGTGTATTCTCAAAGTTTTAGGCAACCATTCCTAGTCCCTTCCTTGTTTCACTTGATTGCCTCACACTCATGTGGGGAAATGCACAAAACACTAAGATACATGTGGGGCTTACAAAAAAAAAAAAAGGAAAAAGAACCAATGTATCTAAAGAAAAAAAATTATCATTGATCCTAAATAGGCATGGATGTGGGGCATGGAGGTAGGGTGTGTATCTTTGTTTTCTGACAGACTGGTCACTTGGTTTACTCACATGGTTTATCTGTTGTCTGAATGACTGTGTTGAATTGGTTCGATTTGAAAAAAAAGAAAACTGGAGCTTTGAGGATGAGGCATGCTGTTACAGACTCTGATGAAGGCTTTCAGACTCACCTAAAGAAGATACCTCTGTGGATGGCTCACCTAGATGTACCAGATGGCTGCAATCTGTCAACATACCATTAACACAATGTGTTAGAACACTTTGGGGGCTCCTAGACAAAACAGATTTAAAGAACTTCCTATGAGTATGACAAGGAGAGAATGGAATAATCTCCAACAGTGAGCAAAGAGCAACCAGCCAAGGTACGAAGGGCTCAAGGGCAAAGGCATTGTTCTGCACCCCAGACTTCTCACCGACAGAAACAAAAAGTGGACTTAACGATATGATATGTCCCTTCTGCCCTGGCAAGGACCTTGTCTGGTAAAAACCAAGATCAGACCTGTAACTAGCAAGATGAAATCAGTTACCCACAGTCTTTTCTGAGAAATTTCCTTGTGATCACAGTACTTAACAAAGCAATTGGGTTTAAAATGTGGCAGATACTGTAACAGCGCTTGTGTTCCTTTCTAAGAATAAAGCCTAACTGACAATCCATTCAACAGAAACCTTCCAGAGGGGCCATTCATTTCTAGGAAAGATGGAAAAGTGACGCTGGTTATTTCCTGGTCTTCTGTGGAGTTGGTACTCTCATACCTTTAAAATCTTTATAGTAGAAATAGTGATCATCCCTGGAATCTATCATCTAACAATTATCATTTCCCACTAAACTTATATTTCAGTGTTTTGTTTAATTAAAATATAATGAATAATGCATTAAAAATCAATTTTCTAACATCTAATATTTATTAAAATTATATAAAGAAATGAGCAGTAGCTACTTCTAAATACTTAATATTAATGATAAATAGATATGAGTAATTCATAAAAATTGCTCAACATGTATGAGATACATAGAAACTCAAACATAAACTTGCTTTATTTAATAAAGATGAATGAATAATATTTTCAATAATGCCAATTTTTAGATTCCTTAATTACTGTTAAAGTTTTGCTTTAATGCTTGTTGTGGTGCATTTAGTGTTTTATTACATACAACCTATTGTGTTATATAGAATTAGAAGTAACATGCTATCAATGTACATTTTAGGTAGCTGAGTCTGTTTAAGACCTATTTCAGTGAACCCAGGCATATATTTTGGAGTTCAATGTAGCTAGAGTTTTCCTGCCGGGCCCACAGTTAGGACAAATCTATGTCACCCGCCAGTCCCACAGCCGCTCAGACCCAACCAAGTAAACACAGAGACTTATATTGCTTACAAACTGTATGGCCGTGGCAGGCTTCTTGCTAACTGTTCTTATATCTTAAATTAATCCATTTCTATAAATCTATACCTTGCCACATGGCTTGTGGCTTACCGGCATCTTCACATGCTGTTTGTCATGGTGGCGGTTGGCAGTGTCTCCTCAGCCTTCCACTTCCCAGAATTCTCTCCTCCTTGTCCCCCCTATACTTCTTCCTGCCTGACCACTGGCCAATCAGTGTTTTATTTATTGACCAATAAGCAACATGTTTGACATACAGACCATCCCACAGCAGTTCAATAGCAAGTAAATTTGTCTGGAATTTAAAACACAGAGATGGAAAAAAAGCCCTGAAAGTGAAAGTGACTAATCTCCTACACATGTACTATCTCAACTTTATGTATTGCTAGCAAGACTGTCGTGGTTAATTGTCATTATCAACCTGGCTGGATTTGCAATCACCTAAGAGACACACTTCTGGGTGTGTCATTGAGAGAATTTTCAGTAAGGCTTAACTGAGGGAGGAAGACCCACCTTGAGTGTGGTGGCACCAACCACCCCAGGCCAGCTAGTATCAGCATGCCATGTTCTTCCCATCCTTATCTGCTGAGATACAAGGAACGCCAGCTCTAAGCCCCCAGACTCACACACTCTGCACACTGTCTTAACTAAGATGGACTCTGCCCTCTTGGGTTATGACCCCTCTTGAGTTGTCTCTGTCAGGTATTTCATCACAACGATGAGAAAAATAACGAATACATAGACTCTGAAATCTTAGAATTTGACATATATCATATTTTGTCACATTGCTTATAAAGACAATCACATACTCAAGAGGAAAATCAACACAGGGAGTCAGTCTGCTGAATGAGCATCATTAACATGAAAACAATCTAATTTGACTTTCTGCTCCAGCAATTCAAGAAGTTGCAATTATTGCTGCCACAGTCGGGTCACACGGCACTATATTGGAAGAGATACTCATTTCCTTGAAGAAGTAAATCTTTAAGAGTTTTAGATTAGCTGTAGCTCATCTCGTATTATTTTCCAGCCAATGAGAACGTGTAAATAAAAGCTTACCTTTCCAGAGAACACCAGCAAAATTAAAAGGCACACCCTTGACATTGTTAGTGCTAAGTAGTGTAGGGGGATGGAATCCCCTTTGCATTAGAGGATTCTGCTTGTTCCCTCTTCCATTCCTTAGGATTACCTCTCAAGCCGGACCTTGATATGATTGCTAACAGGGCCATCATTGGTGCCAGGTGAGTTCATCTACCTGCAGCAACTATAAAGAAGGATACAACATTTCTTATATTGTCTAAACTCAGTGAATACAATAATCCTGATAACTGTACTTAGTAGCCCCAAAGAAGTCTAGTGTGTATCTTCCCATCTTCTCTACTATATGCTGCATTGATTTAAAATGTCATACCATATTCCTGTGAAATGCAATAATTTAAAACTTGTTATTAGTGTACACTCATTATATAAAGAGCTAAGTTCCACAGAGAACTTCATTCAAGTACACGACGTAGTATAAAGTTCAGTATTTTGCACAAAATTCATTTGAAACTTTGAAGGGTTACTATATAGGAGGCCATAAAATTGTTTTCTGAAGAACAATGTGTTTCTGTGTAATACACAAAGTGAAAATTGTCTATCATAAACTAAGAGCTGTAGAGTTTCCAGGCAGAATACTTTTACTATATTTATAGTGAGGTTATTGCCTTATGTAATTTTCTATATTGCCAATGGCAATTACCAATAGTTATAGAACTGGAAACTAATGTGAAAATTAACAAAAAAAGAGAGTGGATGAAATGCATTAGTTAGATAACAAATGCTGAGGAAGGAAAACACTTTGCTGCCTCTATACAAATGCTCCAGTTTATCCCCTGAAGCATGAGATTTGAGTGCCCATAGACAATATTATTGTTTGGCTTGCAGATCTATGAGATATCGTTCGCATTCCCATTTGAAAAACATGGATGTTGACATTTAAATGACTGTTAAGATTTGAGCTGAAAAATTATAGTCAATTCCGTGTACTTCACCAACAGAAGAATGTGGCCAGAGTAGGAGTTGTGTAAAAAAAAAAAAAAAAAGAAAGAAAAGAAAAATAAAACAAAAGCAATTAAAAAGAAAAACACAGAGAGAAACGTTAAAATTCTGTTACAAAATGACCAGTGGGGAGGGGAATGTAAAAATCCAGGTTCCAAGCAGTGCTATATGGGTAGGAGAGAGCTGTGGAAGTTGCCAGGGAAATGTTGCACCTCACATCAACCAGACTTGAAGGACCAGAAGACGCCAAAACAGAAGGCAGGGCTCCTAGGAAAAGACTTACAATCTCCCCTTTCTCATACACTAGAACAACATTAAATGTGGAGGCTCTGGAGACCAACGTCTCAAGTTCACCACTCCTTGTACAACATTTTCCATAACCTTAGTAACCTCTACATCTCTGGTGCCTGACAGTACCCCGGCTACCCTCCTCCCCGTACTTCAGCCTCTGCGACTCTGTGTTCCTCTTCAGAATTAATCTAACCATTTAGTCTTATTCTCACCCATCCTGCTTCCCTCCTATCCTAATCTCATTAACTAAAATTCTAGTGCCTTCTATATAACGGGGGGAGCATTATTTTAACACCAGATTCTGCCATTGAAACTTCAGAGGGGCTTGTAATGATGTGTTTCAAGTTTTGAAAGATGACAGCTGCCAATCTAGACCATTCCATTGAGCAAAGCTTTGTGTTAGAACTGAAGGAAAAATAAAAACCATTCACAATAAAAATATGCCAAAGGAACTTAAATGAGCTCTACAGAAGATATTTGAAAGAATTCTTTAGATTTAAAATATGTCAGCTATGAGGCTATAGAAAGAATAAGTCATGCTATAACAATAGTTAAGCAAGAGAAGAAGAGGGAAAATAAAAGCACTACAAAAGCCACATAATGACAGGAATCAATGCATAGATTTCAATAATAATTATGAATATCAATGGTCAATTACTCAGTCAAAACATACAGACCTGTAAACTAGATCCAAAAGTCAGAATCTCCTACGTTGCCCCCAGGAGATACACTTCATCACAAAAGACACTACCTTGGGAGGAAGGATGGAGCAAGCTGTTCCAATCACATGGACCTAGTAAACAAGCGGCATCACTGTTCTAATACCTGACAAGATAAGCTTCAAACAGAAATTAATGAAAGAAAGGCTGAAAAGGGTTACTTTATACCGATTAAGGGAAGGAGGCTATGATACAACCTAAACACAATTTCATAGAACAAATACCGTTAGCTGCGAAGTCATAAGTTAACCTTAGCGTAATAGCACTGGGTGGCTTCAATGTCCCACTCTCACCAGTGGAAAAGGTTTTCCTAAAATAAACAAAAAGAGAAATATATGAATTAAATGACATCATAGAGCAAATGGATTCAATAGACATTGGCAGAATGTTCCATATGAACGCTGAAGAATACACATTTTTCTCAGGAGCTCATAAAACTTCCTCTGAAATAGACCATACATTAAGACACAAAGGAAGTCACAAAAATGCCTTATGTGCTATCTGATCCCCATGGAGTGAGACTACAAATCAAAGAAAAAGAAGCCTCAGAATATATGCAAACTAACAGAGGCCACAGAAAATACTAGTAAATGATGGCTGAGTGTGGTAGTTTTTTTAAATTTTTAATAAATTATTTATTTGTTTGTTTGTTTGTTTGTCTACTTATTTATTTTACATCCTGGCCACAGTTTCCCCTCCATCCTCCCCTCCCAGTCTCTCCCCCGACTCCATTCCTCCTCCATCTTTGCCCAGGAAAGGACAAGTATATATGAGAGCATGAATATCAACAAAACATGGCATATCAAGTTGTAGTAAGACTAAGCAAGCACCTCCCCATGTATTAAGGCTGGGCAAGGCAATCCAGTATGAGGAATAAGGTCCTAAAAGCCAGCAAAAGAGTCAGAGTTAGCCCTTGTTACCACTGTTAGGTGTCCCACAAGAAGACCAAGCTACAAAACTGTCACATATATGCAGAGTGCCTAGGTCAGTCCCTTGCAGGCTCCCTGGTTGACGGTTCCATCTCTGTGAGCTGCTGTGAGCCCAGGTTAGTCGATTCTGTGAGTTTTCTTGTGGTATCCTTGATCCCTCTGGCTCCTGCAATCCTTTCCCCTCCTCTTCTGCAAGATTCCCCAAACTCCACCTAATGTTTGGCTGTGGGTCTACATCTGTTTCCATCAGTGGCTGGATGAAGCCTCTCTGGTAACAATTGGGCTAGGCACCAATCTGGACACAGGAGACAGCCAGTACAGGCTACACATCCACTATTGTTAAGAGTCTTAGCTGGGACCTGGCAGTGGTGGCACATGCCTTTATTCTCAGCACTTGGGAGGCAGAGCCAGGAAGATCTCTGTGAGTTTCAGGCCAGCCTGGTCTACTGAGCGAGATCCAGGACAGGCACCAAAACTACACAGAGAAACCCTTTCTCAAAAAACAAAAAAAAAAAGTCTTAGCTCGGGTCATCCTTGTAGATTCCAGGGAGATTTTCTTGCCCCAGGTTTATACCTGACCCCAAATGCCACCCCCTACAACCTGATCCCTCATATTCCCATCCCTCACTCTACTCAAAACAATCTCTTTTATTTCCCCTTCCCAGGGAGACCAGGTGTTCCCCCATGAACCCTCCTTGTTATCTAGTTTGTCTGGGTCTGCAGACTGTAGCATAGTTATGCTTTATTTTACAGTTCATATTCACTTATGAGTGAATATATACCATGCTTGTCTTTCTGGGTTTGTGTCACCTCATTCAGGATGATTCTGTCTAGTTCCATCCATTTGCTTTCAAATTTCCTGGCGTCCTTGTTTTTAACAGCTGAGTAATACGCCATTGTGTAAATGTACCACGTTTTCTTTATTCATTCTTTGGTTGAGGGACATCTAGGTTGTTTCCTGGCTATTACAAATAAAGCTGCTGTGAACATAGTTGAGCAAGTGTCCTTGTGTGGTATGATTGAGCTTCCTTTGGTATATGCCCAAGATTGGTATAGCTGTGTCTTTTGGTAGATTGATTCCCAGTTTTCTGAGAAACTGCCACACTGACTTCAAAGTGGTTGTACAAGTTTGCATTCCCACCAGCAATGGAAGGAGTGTTCCCCTTGCTCCACATCCTCTCCAGCATGAGCTGTTGCTTGTGTTTTTGATCTTAGCCATTCTGACAGGTGTAATCTCAGAGTCATTTTGATTTATATTTCCTAGATGGCTAAGGATGTTGAACATCTCAAGTGTTTCTCAGTCATTTGAGAGTCCTCTGTTGAGAATTCTCTGTTTAGGTTTGTACCCCATTTTTAATTGAATTATTTGGTTTGTGGATATCTAGTTTCTTGAGTTATTTATATATTTTAGAAATCAGCTCTCTGTCATATGTGGGATTGGTGAAGATCTTTTCCCATTCTGTAGGTTGTCGTTTGTCCTATTGATGGTGTCCTTTGCCCAATTTCATTAGGTTCCATTTATTAATTATCCATCTTAGTACCTGTGCTACTGGTGTTCTGTTCAGGAAGTTGTCTCCTGTGCCAATGCATTCAAGATTATTTCCCTCTTTCTCTTCTGTCAGGTTCAGTGTATCTGGTTTTATGTTGAGATCTTTAATACACTTGGACTGAGTTTTGTGCCGAGTGATAGGTATGAACTTATTTTCATTCTTCTATTTTCCAACATCCAGTTAGACTAGCAGCATTTGTTGAAGATGTTTTCTTTTTTCCATTGTATAATTTTGGCTTCTTTGTCAAAAATCAGATGTCCAATGGTGTGTGTGGATTTATGTCTGGGTCTTTAATTTGATCCCACTGATCTACTTGTCTGTTTTTATGCCATTACGGTGTGTTTTTTATTACTATAGCTCTAGAACAGTTCAAAATCAGGGATAGTGATATCTCTGGAAGTTCCTTTATTGTACAGGATTGTTTTAGCTATTCTGGGTTGCTGTTTTTTTTTCCCCATGTGAAGTTGGGTATTGTTCTTTCAAGGTCTGTAAAGAATTGTGCTGGGATTTTAATGGGGATTGCACTGAATCTGTAGATTGCTTTTGGTAGAATGGCCATTTTTTACTATGTTAATCCTAAGGATCCATGAGCATGGGAGATCTTTCCATCTTCTGATATCTTCTTCAATTTATTTCTTCCAAGACTTTAAGTTCTTGTCATACAGGTCTTTCACTTGCTTGGTTAGAGTTACACCAAGATATTTTATATTATTTGAAGGTATTGTGAAGGATGTTGATTCTCAGATTTCTTTCTCAGCAGGCTCTGCCCTGTAGGCTTGGGTATTAGAACCTGTGCTCCTGCAGGAAGTCTTGCTCCAAAAAGGCCCGAGGACCTGGGACAGATGTGTGAAGATGGTGCAGCAAAGAAACTCTGACTACCTACTTCAACAAGTAGCCTGGGCCATAAGAAACTCTGACTACCTGTTTCAACAAGTAGCCTGGACCATTTTTATTTATACAGTTTTAATGGTTTATACTAACAGCTTTACAATCAAATTTGTTTCCTTATGTTTCTAATAATGGTTACAAGAATTGCCAGTTTGGCCTGGGTGGCGGTGGCACATGCCTTTAATCCCAGTACTCAGGAGGCAGAGCCAGGCAGATCTCTGTGAGTTCGAGGCCAGCCTGGTCTACAAAGCAAGATTCAGGACAGGCACCAAAACTACATAGAGAAACCCTGTCTCAAAAAAACAAACGAACAATAATAACAATAATTGCCAGTTTGTTCCTTTACCTTGTTCCCCTTCCGTCCCCCAACTTTCCCACTGGTGACCATTACTTTCTTGATTCATAGCTCTAATGTCGGAAGGGTAAGCTGTGTTGCAAGCGGCAAAGGAAGTTTTCCCACTAGGTACACCTACAGGTAGAACAGTGTGCCCAGTTCACAACATTTGCGGTTATAGCATCATGCAAAGTGAAAGAGAGTTTGCCTCTAGCAGTTAATGTTTACCTCTAGTCAAATCTAAGTTCTCACAATTAACTCATCAGCCAAGGCTGAATCAATTGATTCTTCATTCTATATTACTCTTTCTCCTATGGGGACATACCAGGTTTTATTCTTATAATCCTGTAAACTATATAACTTAAAAGCTTACTCTTAACAGTTGGCATTTCTTATCCCTTTTTCTCATATCCACTTCCTCTCTACTTCCTTCAGTATTGGCACAACTATTATAAACGAGGGCATTATGGGTTTCTATGATTCTGTTTTATTCCCTGTTCTTAGACTGTTGCCATTAACTCTTGATATCATCTATTTATTTGCATTTCTCCTAGACTCTTTTATGAACTACTGTGACTGTATCAGGCTAGTCACAAGGTGCCTTGGAAAGGCAACATCCTGTTCTTAAAAAGCCTGAATTCATGGTCACACTTGAAACATCGAAGGCTTTAGGAGCTGAATCACAGGTCCACTGTGCATTTTTTACAACATCCCCTCTAGCTCACCCAGAGGAGAGTCATCAGGGGGAAGTTTTCCTCTTATAATAGCTATTTTATCTGTGTCTCTGAGAAAGTGAAACTAGAGGCAGCTAGCACTACTGTTTGTGTAAAGAAAGCAAGGAGAGCGGGCAGCACATATGCTCCTGGGGTTATGCCTAGAGTTATGTAGTGAACTATCCATCAGCCTTGCCAAAATGGGTCAGTTTCTCCAGGGCCATGTCACAAGAAGAATTTGTTCATTCTATTCTCAAGCCTTGTCCTCTGAAGAAGTCACATGGCTCCCAGCAGGCTCCCAGTTGGTGGAACAGTTTGGAGAGTTAGGAGATGAGGCCTTGGTGGAGGAAGTATGTTACTGTGAGTGGGTTTTGAGAGTGTATATCCTCTCCTTACTTCCAGTTTGTTCTTTCTGCTTCATGCCTGCTGTTAAAGGTGTGACCTCTCTGCTTCCTGCTACTGCCACCATGTCTGCCACTTGCTGTCATGCTTTCCTGCCGTGAAGGACTCTTAACCCTTTGGAACCATAAGCCAAAATAAAGTCCTTTATAAGTCACTTTTGGTCATTATGTTTTATCACAGAAACAGAAAGGTAACTAGTATAGTGCATCCTTGAAGAAATAAAGAAATAAATAAAATGAAATATTAGAATCAAATGAAAGTGACAATACAATGTAATAAGACCTAGGATACACAATGAAAGTAATCCTGTAGCTAGACTTTTCCTGCCTGGCCCACAGTCAGGACAAATCTCTTTCACCCGCCAGTCCCACAGCCGCTCAGACCCAACCAAGTAAACACAGAGACTTACATTGCTTACAAACTGCATGGCCTTGGCAGGCTTCTTGATAACTGTTCTTATATCTTAAATTAATTCATTTCTATAAATCTATACCTTGCCACATGGCTCGTGGCTTACCAGCATCTTTACAGGCTGCTTGTCCTGGCAGTGGCTGGCAGCGTCTGGCCGCCTCTCCTTCCACCTTCCTCCTCTTTTTATTCTCTCTGTTAGTCCCGCCTGTACTTCCTGCCTAGCCACTGGCCAATCAGTGTTTTATTAGCAACACATTTGCCATACAGAACATCCCACAGCATAATCCCAAGAGGAAAATCAACAGCATTCGGTACCTACATTAAGAAATCAAAGATCTCTAATAAATAACTTAAGGATACTCCTTAGGGCCTAGAAAAGGAAGAACAGGTTAAAGTTCAAATCAGTAGATGGAAGGAAATCACTAGGATTCAGCAACAACTATTGAAATGGAAACAGCAAAACAATACAAAGAATCAATGAAATGAAGAGCTAGTTCATTGAAAAGATAAATAAGACTGACAAATCCTAGCTAAACTAACCAAAAGAAAGGAAGACAAAGAGAAGACATATTAATAAAATTAGACATGAAAAGGGAGAGATTGGGACAAATATCAGTGAAATGCAGAAAAAAATGTCTTACCTTAAAAACACACATTCTAATACATTGGAAAGTTGAAAAGAAATGGATGTTCCCATCCCTCATCCCTCCCATCCCTAACCCTTATGTTCCCATCTCCCCATCCTTCTCCACCCCACCCTGAATTGATCGAGGAGATCTGGTCTATTTCCCCTTCCCAGGGAAATCCATGTATCCCTCTTTGGGTCCCCTTTGTCATCTAGCCTCTCTGGGACTGTGGATTATAGGTTGGTTATCCTATAGTTTACTCCTAATATCCACTTATGAGTGGGTGCATACCATGTTTGTACTTCTAAGTCTGGATTACCTCACTCAGAATGATTTTTTCTAGTTCCATCCATTTACCTGCAAATTTCATGAGGTCATTGATTTTTACAATTGAATAATACTCCATTGTCTAAATGTACCATATTTTTCTTATCCATTCTTCAGTTGAGGGGCATCTAGGTTGTTTCCAGGTCCTAGCTATTACTAATAATGCTGCTATGAACATAGTTGAGCAAGTGTCCTTGTGGTATGATTGAGCATCTTCTGGGTATATGCCTAAGATTGGCATAGCTGGGTCTTGAAGTAGGTTGATTCCCACTTTTCTGAGAAACTGCCATTGGGTGGGCTGGGTATGGGAGGCAGGTTGGGGGCAGGATGGAGGGGGAGAATAATGAAAGAGACATCTTGATGGTGGGGTGGGGGGATGCATTTCAGGGTTAGGGAGAAACCTGGTGCCAGGAAAATTCCTAGGAATCCACAAGGATGACCCCCTGATAAGACCCCTAGCAGTAGTGGAGAGGGTACCTAAACTGGCCATCTACTGTGATCAGATTGATAACTACTCTAATTGCCATCAGAGAGCCTTCATCCAGTAACTGATGGAAGCAGATGCAGAGATCCACAGCCAAGCACTGGGCTGAACTCTGGGAGTACTCCTGAGGAAAGATAGGAGGGATTGTATGAGCAAGGAGGGTCAAGGTTATGACAGGGGAACCCACAGAGACAGTTGACTTGAGCTTGTGGGAACTCATGGACTGTGGACCAACAGTTAGGGAGCCTGCATGGGACCAATCTAGGCCCTCTGCGTTTGTATGACTGTTGTGTAGCTTGGTCTATTTGTAAGCCTCCTAGCAGTGAGATCAGGAGCTGTCCCTGGCATTTAGCTGGCTTCTGGAAACCTGTTCTTCACTCTGGATTACCCTGACCAGCCTTGATGCAGAGGGAGGAGCTTGATGTGCCATGCTATGTTCAAGTCCATGGGAGGTCTGCCTCTTTCTGAATGAAGATAGGAGAGGAGTGGATTAAGAGTAGGGTAGGAGGAGAAGAGGGAGAGGAAACAGGTCAGTATGTAAAATAAGGGGGAAAAAGTTAACTAAATAAAATAAATTTTTAAAAAGAAGAAAAGAAATGGGTGAATTTCTGGATGCATATGACCTATTTCCTAGTTTACCTCTACGCTGTTGTGATAAAGACACTGACTAAAACCAACCTGGGGAAGAAATGGTTTATTTTTGTTCACAGGTCACTGCCCATCATTGAGAAAAGACAACACAGGAGCCCAAGGCAGGAACCTAGAGACAGGAGCTAAGGCAGAGAGCACTGAGGAGTCCTGCTTACTGGGTGGTTTATTTGCTTTTAGGTTCACATTCGGCTCTTTTCTTATACTTCAAGGACCACTTGCTCATGGGTAGCACCAGTGACAGAGGGCTAGACCCTCCCACATGAATCAACAATCAAGAAAATGTCACACAGACATGCCTACAGGCCAATATGAGTGAAGGATTTCCTCATCTGAAGGTCTCTTCTCATAGGTGACTCTAGTTTGTGTCAAGTTGACAAAAAATTAGCAACACACCTATCAAAAGCAATCCCAGAAGAAACAAACAATGAGATTAATGCAGTGATTGCAAGTTTCCAGACTAAAAAAAAAACCCAAGGCCTTCCTAGATGGAACTACTGGTGAATTTTATCAGACCTTCAAATAACTAACACCAATGTTTCCCTAGTTATTTCATAAACTAGAAAAGAACATTGCCAAACTCCTTTTTGAAGCTAGTATTATCCCCATACCCAATGCAGATAATGATGCAATGAAAAAAGAAAATTATACACCAATTTCCCTCAGTGAACATGCATATGAAAAATTGCAACAAAGCCGGCATGGTGGCACATGCCTTTGATTCCAGCACTCAGGAGGCAGAAGCAGGTGGACCTTTGTGAGTTTGAGGCCAGTCTGGTTTACAAAGAGAGTTCCAGGACAGCCAGGATTATACACAGAAGCTCTGTCTCAAAATAAACAAATAAATAAATAAATAAATAAATAAATAAATAAAACCAAAAATTTTCAATAAAATATTTGCCAAACAAATCTAATGGTATCTCAAAAACATCATTCACTGTGATCAAGATGGCTTTATTCCAAAGATAAAACATAGCTCAGAAGACATAAATCAATAAATGTAATCAATTTCACACATGGACTCAAGGAAAAAATCCAGTATTTATGTTAAACATCCTGAAGAACTAAGGAATAAAAGGAACATATCTCAACATAACATACAAGTGATAAGCTTGTAGTTAGCACTATATTAAATGGATAAAACCCAAAGCATTTCTACTTACATCAGAAACAAGACAAACACTCTTCAATGTAGTACTGGAGGTCTTAGAACAATAAGACAAGAGAAATGAAGGGGATGCAAATAGGAAATAATAGTAATAGTAAATAACAGTGTCTCTATTTGACAATAAGATTATAAATATAAGAAACCCTAAAGACTCCAAAAGAGAACTCTGAGAACTCATAAACATGTTTATCAAAGTGGCACCTTCTTATGTGGCAGTGACAAAAATACTGAGAAGTAAAGGAAACAAATCCACTAATCATAATCTATATTATTATATTATACTATATTAACCTAAGCAAGGATGTAAAAGAACTTGACAGTGGAAACTTTCAAACCTGAGGAAAGAAATTAAGAAAGACAATAGAAGATGAAAAGCATTCCTATGTTCATAGATAAGACAAATCAATACTATGATCAAGACCATCCTACTTAAAGCCATCTTAGGATTTAGTCCAATCTCTACCTACATTCCAGTTGACATTTTTCAAAGAAATAGAAAAACAAATCTAAGAACTCATATGGAAGTATAAAAGACTCCACAGAGCCAAAGCAATGTAGGAAGAAAAAAATATTGGTAGAAGTATCATTTTATCTAATTTCAAGTCAGATAATAATAGCAACATGTAATAAAGATAGAAGGTACTGGCACAAAACAGGAATGTAGATAAATGGGGACAGAACAAAAGGCCCAGATACAAGGGCACACAACTACAGCCAACTGATTGTTTACAAAGGTGTAAAAAATATACTTTGGAGAAAAGACAGCATCTTCAAATAATGGTGCTTGGAAACTTGGGCATCTACATGTAGAAGAATGAAATTAGATCATGTCTCTCATCCCACACAAAAATCAACTTAAAATGGATCAAGAACCTCAGAATAAGTCCAGAAATCTGAAGTTTCTAGAGGAACAATTAGGGATCACATTTCAAGATAGAGGCAGAGGTAAGGTCTGTCTAATTGTGACTTTGATCAATGATGAGATAAGATCAATAATGGGCAAATGGGATCTCATAATTAAAAAGTGAGAAAAGCTGTCAGTTGAGTGAAACAGCAACCTAAGAATAGAAGAAAATCTTTGCAGACTATCCTATGGAGGATTAGTGTCTACAATACACAAAAGACTTAAAGTAAACAAAAATTTCATAAACTAAGATAAGGAAGTGAACAGAGAGTACTGAAAAGAATAAATACAAATTAGCAATAAATATTTTAATAGTTGTCAGTGTCAATAGCTATCCGTGAAGACAAATTAAAACTACTTTGTGATCCCATCTCAACCAAGTCAGAATGACTAACATCAAAGGGGAAAAAATGACAGAAAATGATAGCGAGAATGTGGAGAAAAGGGGATCTATTTGAACCACCACCCAAGGGAATATTGTGGAAGAGGAAGCAAAAAGAATTTAAGAACCTGAGGATGAAGGAAAGTGACGTGAATTTTTTTCTTCTGGCCAAGATACAGCTATTGAAGACATGAACTCAGGGGTGTTTACTGCTCAATATCTGTAAAGATCAAGCTGATCAGCTTCCCAGGATGTATAGCAGAAGAGTTTAGGAAGCACCACCCCTAGCGGAGGTGCTACCGGCAACTGATGCCTGAGGGAGAAGGGAAATCATTTTTCTTTGGCATATGGCTATTGGTAGAGAGCTCATGTTCTGGTGGATGGCCTATACCCTTATGCATGTTGGTAACAGTGGTTAGGCTCAGTGTATTATTTACAGAAAGAAGTGGACATCAAAGTGGGAATGGAAGAATTAGGGTGTCCCTTGATAAGTGGGAAAAGAGAACTGTGGGTGGATATGATCAAGATATTGTTGTTGGTTGTTTTTGCTCTTTTGGAGGGCCTGCCACTCAGCTCCCAAATAAATCACATATAAAGGCTTATTTTTAATTATAAATACCTGGCCTTAGCTTGGCTTGTTCCTTGCCAGCTTTTCTTAACTTAAATTAGCCTGTCTACAGTTTGCCTCTGGGCTTTTCCCTTTTCTTACTTCTGTATATTTTACTTTCACTCTTACTCTGTGGCTGACTGTGTGGCTGGGTAGCTGGCCCCTAGTGTCCTCTTCCTTCTTCTCTCATTCCTTTTCCCTCTCCTCCCAGATTTCTTCTTCTGTTTATTCTCTCTGCCTAGCAGTCCAGCCTATCCTTTCCCCTGCCTTGTTATTGGTGGTTCAGTTCCTTATTAGACCATCAGGTGTTTTAGACAGGCACAGTAACAAAGCTTCACAGAGTTAAACAACATAAAAGGATGAAGCACATCTTTGCATCATCAAACAAATGTTCCACAGCATAAACAAATGTAGCACACCTTAAAATAATATTCTACAACCAGACACATCATATACATGCACAAAATTGTCAAAAAACAAAAAATATTTTAAAGCAAAACAAAAATTTCCCCAGAAAGATCAGAGATAACTAAACCTTCCAATTTGACCTCAAAGTGGGCTTCAGGGGATTAAATAAGTGTGCTAAGTGTACACTGTATCACTGAGATATACTCTACAACCTTCTAAGCTGCCTGATCTTAAAACATCCACTTCTCAAGGTATGAAAATTTATAATGTATTTAATTTAGTATTATTTCTGTTGCTGTGATAAAACACTTTGACTGAAAGTAACTTAGGACAGCAAGAGTTCATTTAGTTTAAAATTTCAGGTTACAGCCTTTCGTTGTGAAGTTGAGGCAAGAACTTAACGGGTCACATCCACAGGCAAAAGCAGAGAGACTAAACCTTTGCTTGTATCCTGGCTTGCTACTCTCAGCTAGTTTTCTTCTCTCTTACACTGTTCAGGAACCCTTGCCTAGAGAATGATGCCACCCATAATGGCTGCGTCTTCCTAAAATAGTTCATCATAGACATGCCTATGGCCAAGCTTGATCTAGGTGCTTTTTATTATTAAGACTTTATTATTATTATTAAGACTGTCTTTTCAGATAATTAAAGGTTGCTTTGAGTTCACAGATAAAACTAACAGCACAGTATTATTTTCCCCAGATATCAAATATTGCAAACCCACCCTTGCAGAACAAAACAGTGTTAGGCTATCATCTCAGCTTAGTTCATCTGAACTAGTTCCTTCTGTTGATCACCCTAAAGCTTTTTCTTTCCATTTCTTAGATCAATGCTTGGCAGCCAGTTTTGCTTTGTTCTCAGCCATATCCGGTACTTAATAAGTTTTGACTTTTCTCCCACGTCGTCTTCAGACTTAGAACTGCATGCACACGTGTATACAGGAACAGGCACATGCACGCTTCCATACAATGTTTCTAACTTTGCCTTATTCTCACAGTATCAGTCAGTAAGAATCCAGCCTGTTTCATCTCCCCCACACACTACCAGGTGGTTTAAGAACACTGGGCTTTGCTTTATGACAGATTCCCTGTTGTCAATTGGGTAAATCTACAATCTGTCTCTCTGAGGTTTAAGGGTTCCCATGTTTGACCTACCACATGTTTCTACCTTCGGTCCCCACACAGTTTCCTCTAGTCCACAGTTTCAGACTTTGAACAGTTCCAGATGCTTCTCATAAGATACTCTCCCATTCTTTTCTGTCAGTCAACATTCTGAAGAGGTCTACTTAAATTTTACTTACTCCTCAGCGTCTTCCATGACTACTGTGAGGAGATGAGTGTTGCTCATGTTGAAACTCTAACATATTACCTGCTTCTTCTTTGTCCTAACAGAGAGTATCATTCAGACAGGGCAGCCTCCTGTATCACCCAGGATTTATAACACTTATGAAGTAGTCTCATCACTATTTTCATAGAGTTTTGAGGGTCATCTGTCACTCTGAAAGATTAATTTCTGGAGGGGAATTGGATAGGCATGAGATTTATAATGTCCAGCTGTGAAATCACAGCCATCTGAAGAACTCAGAATAAATCCCAAGCATTGCTAAATGAAACAACATCTCTAGGTCTCAGGTTCATGGTTTATAAGAAGGTAGAGGGAATATGCATTTTGAAATATTGTTTTAAAGGTCAGTTAAAATAACAAACATGTAGAGAAACTAATCCTGGAAGACAATAAATGTGAGTTTCTGCTGTTGGTTTTCTCAAAGGGACTTGGTCAAAATCAAATTCATAGCAAAAACTATTGTGACAATTTACAATTTTAACATTTTTTTAAGAAAAGAAGTTAGTTACCCAGTCTCAACACAGTAAAAGCACATATAAGACACTGAAGGGCCCAGTGGCTGACTATGCAGGGTGGTATGAGGCAGCAGAAAAACTTAACTACCAGTCTTTCTCAACCTGAAATAAGAGATGCTGAAACAGATGAACAGAGTCACATGACCCATTGCTCTGTTTTTCGTTTGTTCCCATTGTAATATGCTAAGAACAACCAGAGTTCTTAGTCGGTATTTGCAAAAATATTGACTTGGTGTCAGGAGGTGGGATTGATATTCTGACCCAGAAAATAAGTGACCATAGGCACATCCCTTTCCTTCCCTGAATGTCTGTTTCTCTTCCTATAAGATGTAATTAATAATTGTGTTTTCATGGGACTGCTGGAGGAGTGAGATTAAATTTGTAAAACGCAGTTCACAGAGTGTGAACATTATTTTATTGATTGGTTATCATATTATTAAAATTAGATTTGGTAAGATAGGCCCCATGACTTATAATTCTCTAGAGAAAAACCAAGATGCAGGTCTTTGTTCATGATGGACATTTACCAATAAAGTCAATGGTGGCATTGACTCTCAATGTAATGGAGGAGCTGAGACAACCAAGGAAATATCCGCATCAAAGATGGTGACCTCTGACAGACTCATCCAACAGCTATTTGTCTTTGTTCCTTTTTCTGGCCTCAGTGCTGTCCTGTTTCAAAAGCGGGCTGAAGTTCCATTTTTAAAAAAATGTAATTTAACAGTTTCCTAAATGTATAAGACAACATTGACTACTGGAAAAAAAGTAATAGCATTACATCAAGTTAAATTAAATTCAGTAGGAAGAAAATTCAATAGAATATTGCAAAACAAAACCACATAGTTTGCTTTGAGTCCTAAAGACCAGCAAGGGAATGGTCAGGATGAAGCCTCCACATGGAGCCTGCATGTCTCTGCCCAGGTTGGAGAAGAATGGAAAGTGGCACTCTACTGTTTGTGCTGCTATGGGGCCACACAGAGGGGTTCTTAGGCCTGAAGTCTTGCCTGACTTGAAAGACAGAAACAATTCAATTAGAGTTGAGACATCTCATAGAACTACAAACTGAATTAAAGAATGAAAGTAATCATTAATATTGTTGGTATTTCTTGATATCATCTGGGGAGCACTCATCATGGACTTTCTAATTACAGAAATGATTACATTTCTCTGGTTAAAATAACACAAAAGCAATATTGTAAAAAGAAGTAAATAATGAATGTTAGGGTTTTAAATTCTGCTATCCACACAGAATATTTAGATGACAGTTCAAATAGATTAATATCACTAACTACTGAAAATGAACATAGTGTAAGGGCTACTCCATAAAAAAGTTTACTCAAAGTCTAATCCTTATTATATATTTTAATTATTTCTGGTTTGTATTTAGCCTTCAGGCTTGGCAGTCTTATTTAAAAGAAGGAAATGAAAAATTGAAACACCCATCACTTTTAATTAAAATTCTAATATCAGAAGATATTGAGCAGTCTCTCCTGATAAAACCAGTCCCAACAGTGCTTTTTTGTCTTTACAGTTAATGATTAATTTAATGATTTTTCTAAGCTATTTTTAATATTAGGAGCTATGGTACTTGATTAAGGAGGCAGGGCTTTGCTATTTCTAAATTATCCCTAGGTATTAAAATACATGCCCACATCAGAGTCAGGTCCTTCATTCAGCCTGCATGACCAATTAGTTGCAGAGGTATGAGGTTTATGGGGATAAATTATTAGTCTTTAGGTTTTTTTAACAGATCAAATATCTGTAAATTTGAAGCTTCATCTTTGGTGACAACTGTTAAAATGTAAAGTGCCATCTTTAATTCTTTCACACCTTTGAGAAGTATGACTTACTTTTGCAAAGCATGTCAACTTCTTCTAGGAGTTTTCAATAGAAACGTAAAGAGGAACATTAGACTTCTCAGGGCAAAGTCTTCAGATTTCTAAGTGAAAATTATTTCAGCCTGGAATTCAATACTTACTTAAGCTATCATTATGGTCTCAATGAAAGTTAAAGAGATGGGGGGGCATTAAAAATCTCAATGTTTTTTGTTCCTCATTCATCATTTAAATGTATTCAAATTAGTTTACTTTACTCCCACATTCTTTTTCTTACTTTTGATAAAATAGACATGGCATAGAATTTATAATTTTTAAGTGTACAGTTGAATGGCATTAGCTACATTTTTATTGCTATTACTATTGTGCACTCCAGGATCACCCCAAACATAAAACTGTATCCATTAAACAGTATCCACCATCCTCTCCTCCCAGCCCTGGGAGCCTATCTGTCAACTTCCTGTTTCTATCAACGAGGTTGTTCTAGGTGCCTCAGGTATGTGGAATCAGATTGTATTTGACCTTCCATGTTTGGCCCATTTCACTTAGAAGATTTGCAAATATTCCACCCATGTTGTAGCTTGTATCACAGTTTCATTCCTTTTTAACGTTTCTGTCATGTTCCTCTGTACTCCATTTTGTTTTCCCATCCACACATTAGCAGACAGTTGGGCTTTTTCTATCTTTTGGCGCTTATGAACAACACTGCTGCGAGCCTGATGCACGGATATATATTTTAGTTGTTGCTTTCATTTCTTGGGGGGGGGTTCATAGCTAGAAGTAGATTACTGATTGATTGGTGACTCCACGCTTCATGGTTTTGTAACTGCTGGCTGTTTTCCACAGCAACTGCATTATTTACGTCCCCACCAACAGAGCAAACCGTTCCAATTTGTTTCCATCCTCCCCAACACGTTTTTCTGTTTCACCACAGTCATCCCAATAGTGTGAAGTGCAGTCACATGACTCCCCCCGCCCAGTGTGCACAGGTGCACATGTGTGGGATGTGAGTTTGTGAATGGGGGTGCATATCCAATAGTGAGGGTGTGGAGGTTAGAGGGCGGCTTCAGGAGCTGGCTCTCTCCATCCACTGTGGGTTCCAGGGAAAGAACTCAAGTCATCAGGCTTGCCAGCTCCCTTACGAGCTGAGCCATCCCCCTGCTCCGCATTACGGTTTCAATGTCTATTCCCCTAAGTTGAGCAGCTTATTCTGTCCTTACTGGTAACAAACAAGTATGACTTCTTTGGAGAAAAGGCTATCAGTAGACTTTGACTCTCTCTTTTTCAATTTAGTTGTTTATTTAGTGATTACTGAGTTATAGGAGTTGTGTGTATGAATATACTACTCGTTAAAAGTTGTTTTATGTGTACGAATGTTTTGCCTGCTGGTGTGCCTGCATACCACACATATGTCTGATGTCTGCAGAGGCCAGATGAGGACATTGGATCCCTTGGAACTGGAGCTACTATTAGTTCTGAACTACCATGTGAGTGTTGGGAATTGAACCCTGGTCCTCTGGAAGAGCAGCCAGTGACCTTAACTGCTAAGCCCTCTCTCTGACCCCTATACTACCCTTTTTCAGAGGTGTAAGGTTTAATAGTTTCCATCATGTGACTTAAGTTTTTTTTTTTAAGACAGGGTCTCATGGCCTAGCCCTGGTTGACCTGTGATTCTTGTAGACAAGGGTGGCCCTGAATCACAAAGATCTGTCTGCCTCTGCTGTCTGAGAACACAGATTTCAAAGGTACAGCCACCACACACACATGACTGACTTCCCTTTTCAACCCTGGACAGTGCTTTTGATGCACTGAAGTTTCAGATTTCAATGAGGTCTAAGAATCTGTTTCTTTTTTTCTGCTGCCAGTGTTTCTGTCTCCTATCCAGAAGTATCAGTGACATGAAGGTTTCCCCGGTGTCTTCCTATAAAAATTTTACAGCTTCAGCTCTAATAGTTAATCATTTAAACAATTCTGAGTTACTCTTATCATATAAGTTAAGGATCCAGCTACATTCTTTAGTACATGGATGTCCAATTTTCTTAGCACCATTTATTGAAAATACTATCATCTTGATAGTGGATGGTTTGAAAACCTTGTCAAAAATCATTTACCTGTAGACATGAGGATTTAGTTCTAGGATCTGTTCTCTGTCCCAGTGGTCTTTCCTTATGAGGTTCATCATTTCTTTAGACAGTGACTTAAAGAAGCGTTCCTAAATTACAGCAAGAAAGGAGACAAGACTGGCCCTGTGAGGCAGTCGTACCAGACATACAGTGGCAAACGAGCCCCGAATGACAGTTTTACTGAAGCCAAAAGGGATCCGGCCCAGATTGGAGCAGGCAGCCAGAGGTCTCCCGGGGCAGTGTTAGTGATATAAAGGAATTCAGTCAGAAGGAGAGCTGCGAGAATACAGGCAAGGCACATTGTGAAGCAGAGACAAGAAAGCATGCAGAGTAGAGTGAGGAAACTGGTACAAGGTCTGGAGGGAACAAATATATGTTTGCTCCTTTTCTGTGTGGGGTGTGTGTGTATGTGTGTGTGTGTGTGTGTGTGTACTGTATGTGTCTGGTTGACTACAGGGGCCAAAAGAGAGCAGCAGGTCTCCTGGAGCTGGAATTACAGGCAGCTCTGAGCCTGACATGGATAGGTGCTGGCAGCTGATCTAGGGTCCTCTGGAAGACCAGCAAGTGCCCTTTAAGGCTAAGCAATGTCACCAGCCATGTTTGGGGACAGAGTCTCTCACTGAACTTGAAAAACATTGACTCAGTCAGGCTGACTAGCCAATGGGCTTTTGAGATTTGCCTGTCCCTATCCCATCTCCCTTCTTCCTCTGGCCCCACTCAGTGCTAGAGTTACAAATAAACACCATAATCCTTGGCATTTTCCTTTTGGTTCTGGTGATATGAACTGTCCTCATGCTTGTGTGCAGGCATTTGAGTGACTAAGTCATCTCTCCAGTGCTCCAAATGTGTGTATTCTTGATACCAAAAATTTTCTATTAATTATTAGAACTTTAACTTTAAAAATGAAGACATAGACAATTCAGAAACAAATTCAAAAATTGCAATATAATAATGCACATTTTCTTCACCTTGAGAATACAGAAAATAAAGCTTTGAAAGATGAGGTCAGTGTTAAAGTAATAATGCTAACATGTTGACATCCTGATCTTTTACAATGGAGGTCAAGAAGCACTGGGTACCTCGATTAGGGTAGAAAATAGATGTTTAACTATATTGTTTAAAATTGTAGATGCATCTAATGGAGAAGTATGAATGGGAATGTAAAGAAACAGGGAAGGAGAAGTGGGACGTGACAGGTGACATTCGCTTTCTAGTGTTACAGAAGCTGTGAAACAACAGACAGCGATTAGCAATGAGCGTTAGTGAGCAAGTTAAGAGAGTGCTGAATCACACTGGGGGAGGTAGTGTGAGGCATTGTGAAGGGTGGTCCCTGAAGAACCAACTACATTCCCTTCTGTTCTCAAGCATGTGCATATCTTATTTTGATGATGCAAAATTGAATATAGGATATAGTATCATAAACTACATGATCAGATTAGAATTCAGGAATCAGAATAATTGAGGATAATGAGTCAATTGTGAAATGTTATTTGGTTTATTAAGGAATCAGTAGTGATGGGTCTCCTTCAATAGCGGAGGCGCCACTTGAATCTACAGGAAGCAGAGCTGCTACCGTCTGAAATCAGAATCAAGCTTGCTGGATCTAAAATTTTAAAATAACCTTCATAACAAGCTTATTTGCAGAGTGGAGATAGTTTAAATGCTGTGATTATGTTTGTCTCTAAACACAGTGAAGTTTTACTGATATAAAGCTTAAGAGTTTGAATTCTGTCCTGAAAACCCCATGCCAGTATTAGGTGAAAAGCACAAACTTCAAATACATGAGGTTTGTATTCAGTATTCTGCCATGAGAGATTGCCATTGCCTCTGTGAGATGACTATAAGCCACTAATATTGGTACAGACACAGTTCTAAACGCCATTAGGTTAACCTTGTGTGTATGTGTGCATACGGGCATGTGCGTGTGCATGTGCATGTGTGTGTGTTTATGTACTGACATTTTAAACAAAGTAGATTAGGACATACATGACTGCATCAAGAAGCAAGTACTAAAAACAAGAGAAGGGGCATTAAAAACCAATAAAGTCCCTATAAACCTTCTCAAAAACAGTAGTTGAAAACCAGTTAGTTTTCTGTCAAACCTGGAAATATATTGGAAAGCTAGGAACAGGGGCAGTTCAACAAGACCATGACTAATGACAAATCTCCCTAATGTTGATGACTCTTGAACTCAGATTTCTAACCCCAAACATTCAGTGCTCCAGACACATTGCTCAAACTGCCCAGGGGAAGTCTGCAGAGGCACATTGTATGGCAGGACAGAGTCCAAGTCCTGTGAGTCCTCCATCCTGTGCTGTGACTGCTGAGGACCAGTCCACACTAATCACCCCTGTGTGCTGTTGTACATGCCCTTCCCTCTGCTCTCTTTGTCTTCCTCTCTTGCAGCCCTGGAGAGGACATGGCAAATGCTTCTCCATTACCAAGATCCAGCATCCCATGGCTGCGTGGAGATTAGCTAGACCTTGAGGGAGCTCCACAAAGAGCTCACCACACTCTGCTCAGACACTGTTTCTTGCTGCACCTGCTAGGTCACCTGGATTTGTATGTCTCCCTCTACTGGGTTGTAAACTCCCTGCAGGAACAATCACAACCTCAATTGGTACTGGCCATCTCATCTTAGTTCCAGGCATCTACCTATATCAAATGATTTTAACTAAATGCAGTGAGCAAGTCTTTTTTTTTCTTTTTTTTCTTTTTTCTTTTTTTTCTTTTTTCTTTTTTTGGTTTTTTCGAGACAGGGTTTCTCCATGTAGCTTTGCGCCTTTCCTGGAACTCACTTGGTAGCCCAGACTGGCCTCGAACTCACAGAGATCCGCCTGGCTCTGCCTCCTGAGTGCTGGGATTAAAGGCGTGCGCCACCACCGCCCTGCGCAGTGAGCAAGTCTTAAAGAACACACATATGTGCATGTACGCACAATGTGTGTGTGCGCGCACGCACAAGTGCGCGCGCGAGCGTGCGTGCGTGCGTGTGTGTGTGTGTGTGTGTGTGTGTGTGTGTGATAGTTAACTCACAGTAACATTGTGTGTGTGTGTGTGTGTGTGTGTGTGTGTGTGAGAGAGAGAGAGAGAGAGAGAGAGAGAGAGAGAGAGAGAGAGAGAGAGAGAGACTGCCCAGTAAACATATGAAAGACTCTTCAGTTTTCAATTTGTCGAAGGAGTGGGAGAGACAAGGAATTCAGACTGCTAATAAAGAGGAGACTGGCAACGCCCCTTGCTTGCTGGGATGGATAAGACTTGGTGACATAAAATATTACAGCTGTTATAAGCAATTAGAAAGAGTCATAGCGTACTGTTTAATCCCATGCTCTCAGTTCTGGGATTTTTGTCTGACTCACCTTCAATGCTGAGATAAATACACAAGTTTGTTGGTTACAGAACTATTGCAGCATCATTTCTTCCTAAATCCACAAACAGAAACACCCCTAGAAGTCTAATTGCTCATCAGTGGGGAAATCAGGTTATAAACTTGTAACACACCCACAGGGTGAAAAATACAAAGTGATGTAGATCTGTGTATTGACTTATGCAAAGAGTCATACAAGCAAGTAGAAGAGTAATATGTGTCATCTGACACAAATTAAAAATTATGCATGCATATGTTCCTGTAAAAGCAAAAGAAATATAGAAAGATGGAATTGTCAAAGGAGAAGGAGAGAAGCTTGATTTAGTCTTAAAACCTTATGAGTTACTTGAATTGGTTTTAACATCTCCAAATAAATAACTACTTAGTATGTGGAAAAATACAGAAAACATGTGACACCTGTCTACCTATTGCTCAGATATATCAAATGTCAATATTTTGACATATTTGCTTCAGCTCTCTTTTTTAAAAAAGGAATAAAATGTCACAGGGAGAGCTAAAGTCATTTCGCCCACATCCCTGCTCCCACTCAGCCTCCCACTCTCCCCAGAGGTAAGCGCTGCCTTGGTGTCGGATGGATCCTTCCGTGCATGGTTTCATAATTTGCCTGTGCATATGTACAAAGTCGTAAACAAAGGTCTCTTCGTTTAAGTTTATGTAATTTGTTATAATTTTGCCTACATTCTGCTACTTGTTTTTTCTATATTAAACATTCCTTTCTAGCATTATACATGCCAGTGTAGTCAATGCATTTTAAATGCCTATGGTGTTCTCTTGTATAATTTTATGATGATTTATTTATTCTGGAATGGAAGGAGATGAGCAATGAAGTGCCCACTGTTGTCTGCACTTGTGTGTGTGTGTGTGTGTGTGTGTGTGTGTGTAGGAATTTGTCTAGAGCTCAGAGCAGAATTGTGCGTCGCAGATTATTGTTTCTAGAACAATCACATTTGTTTACTAATTGCTGTTAAATCCTTGAATGGTTTAATGTCATATTCCCTTTACTATTATTCATACAATTTAACATGCATGCTTAGCTTTAAAAATCTAATTGATTGATTTACTCGAAAGAACTATAGATGAGTACCAATAAGTCTGAATTCATCTTAGTGATAGGTTCAACAAAAGAACACTTGAATTCTGGTCACAGCTTGCCAAAGTGCCTGCTGGACATGTCATGCCTCCGAACCATTTTAGTTTCACCTTCTTTTCAAATATCTCACCCCACCTGCCTCTGCTCTTGTTCTGTATTCAGTGTTTATAGAGATTTGTGCAGCTGTTTTAGGATTCTTTCGTACATGTATTTTATTGTGTCTATTTCGCATTTCTGACTCCTTCCTTTCTACTGTGAATTGCCTATTCACAAATTCATTAGTACACTGAAAATTACAAGGTCTAGAGCAATGGCTGAGTGGTGAAGAGCACTTGCTCCTCTTACAGAGGGCGCAGGTTCAGTTCCTAGCACCCACAGTGTCTCACAACTGCCTGTAATTCCAGCTCTAGAAAATCAGACACCCTCTTCTGGCCACTTTGGGTACCTACATGCCTGTGGTATACATACACATGCTCAGACACAAACACATTAAATAAAAGAAACTATTTAACTGAAATGTGTTTAGTTAGTTATTTTGATTAATTACCCCTTTTGGGGGTAAAAACCAGACAGTTTGAACTCTATATCAGGTGGATGAGGCTAGAGCAGTGGAGAAAAACAAACAGAATACCCTTTTGGTATTCTCAGGGTAGGGACCACAGCTATCATCTGTTGAATGGCTACTGGATTCCGAACACTGTCCTAAGTACTGTGCATGTAGCGCAAGTCTTGGCAATTTATGAGGTAGATAGCTCCTTTGATGAATGAGTTAACTGCTTTTCCTCCCAGTGTTGAGTATTGAACTCAGAGTCTCATACAAGGTGGGTAAACACTGAGCCACAACCCAGAATAATGCAACAACCTTTGAAATGCAAGATGACTGCTCTTTAAGCAATTGGCACACTACCCCCCTATTTTCAGTGTCTGCCATATCCTTGAGAAGGATTGTTTTATTAAACAAGGGCTTCCCATTCCCTCTTCTAGAGAGTTTCCTGCTTCCTTTTTGAGGCAACATTCAGCTTTCTCTTTCTATGAGGCAATGTTGATGAATGGTTGCCAAGGAAGATGTCTTACACAAAGCAAAATTTAAAATGTACTCTCTCAATGTTTGCAAACTACTGCCCTGGTTTCATTAAAAGAAATTCCTTGATAGTGCCTCGAAAGAATAACAAGCAGGATATTAGAGACATAAAAATCTGTTTCAAAATATTGGAGGGACCATCTTGTTGAAGAGCAACTAATCTTGCCTGGGGTCATCTAGAAGGACCAAACTGAGATAAGTGATAGCCATTACAGACTTGTGAAAAGGGCTAAAGACTGGTATTTGAATGGACATTTTTACTTACATGGGAAAGTGTATTCTAAAACAGATTGTATACTGTGCTGGCTAGTCTTATGTCAACTTGGCACACACACTAGAGTTATCTGAAAGGAGTTAACCTCAAATGAGAAAATGCCTCCATAACGTCTGGCTGTAAGGCTTTTTCTTAATTAGTGATTGATGAGGGAAGGCCCAGTCCATTGTGAGTGGTTTCTTCCATAGGCTGGTAGCCTTGGGTTCTGTAAAATAGCAGGCTGAGCAAGCCATGGGAAGCAAACCAGTAAGCAGCCCCCCTCTATGGCCTCTGCATCAGCTCCTGCCTCCAGGATTCTGCCCAGCTTGAGTTTCTGTCCTGACTTCCTTTGATGATGAACAGCAATATGGAAGTGTAAGTCAAATAAATCCTTTCCTCCTCAACTTGCTTTTTGGTTATGATGCTTCATCATAGCAAATAGAAACTCTAACTAAAACATATTCTAACTTAATTCAGGTGGGTTTCCATTGCGATTCATTTTTACATAGATTATTAAGCCGTGTGGCAGAAGTGCTATTGGTCAAAGTTGGAACTGACTTAAGGCCCGGCTCCATGAAGACCGAGTCTTCCTTTTCCAGTTCATTCCTCCCCCTTTCCCACCTCAGTTTCTAGTTGCCCAATTCCCTTTGCTTTTTGAGTTTCACTAAGTGTAATGTTCTCCATACACTTGGTGGTGATTAAGAAGACAGTTGGTCTTCTGAATGGGCTGGTTCTGTGTCTGTGCATTTCATCAATCTCAGATTGAAATAATCTGGGATAAAAATGCACCTATACAGAGCATGAACAGATATTCTTGTCATATAATACAGCAACTATGTAATTATCATTTACATTGTAGCATAGAATGTATGTAGAGATGATTTAAGTATATAGGGGAATAGAGTATGTTACATGCAACTACTGTGCTCCAGCTTCTTTCTCTGTAGATGTCTTTAGTGTTGAGAGAAGACTGTGCCCTACTACTCTCTAAGTTACTTCAAATTGTTTGAAATAGTAGTTTTTCAGGTGGTGTCTTTCCCTAGGCACATTGTTTTATAATCAGCTTTTGACTCCATTTTAAAGGTGGAGGATGATTGTGTTTGTAAGTAACCAAGTAAACAGCCACCATTGGTCTGGCACCAGCCATGCAATACAGGCTGATTGGTGGTGACTTACCAGGAGAGCAGCTAGAGTACCATCCTACACATTTATCAGGGTGAATTAAGACTGTGGGGGCTTGTGGTTGTATTAAGGTCTATCAGGGAGCTCAAGCTCAAGTTGCACTAAGAAAACTGTGTAACTCCTTCTCTTGGACTCCATGAAATGGTGGACTTGTAGTCTAGCAATGGTAATGGCCCCTGGCCTCACAAGCAGCCTGTCATCTGGTGGCTAAGGTGGACATCAAGGGCCAACTGACTTAAATCTCCTGACTGCTCCTGCAGCTTCACCATGGTTCAGTCTTCCTTATTCCTTGCTGTTGATGTGCAGAAGCCTATTTGACTGCTGTCTGCTCCTCCTGCTGTTCATCCATATGGACCTACATCTGCTGTTCCCAACCCCAGCCAGTTCTGCCCATCTCACCTTGTGTCTGGGCTCAGTGTTGCACCTATTCCCATCCCTGGCATTCTCATGGCCTGAGAAGCTGGCTCTTCCCTATGGCTGGTTTAGATTTGTTAGCACAGACTACTGCACTCCTCTCATGCCACTTCTGAAACCTCTTGAAGACTATCATAGTCTTTTTAACTTACAGAGAGGTAGATTCCTTGTGTTCTATGTGATAGGAGAGTCAAGAGTGGTATTTAAGACTGGAATGAAAGAGCTTGATCTCTGTGAGTTCGAGGCCAGCCTGGTCTACAAAGCGAGTTCCAGGAAAGGCGCAAAGCTACACAGAGAAACCCTGTCTTGAAAAACCAAAAAAAAAAAAAAGTGAGAGTCTTCATTTACCTTATTTAGAGTACCAATGGGGGCAGGATTGCCTGGCAAATTGCTGTTGAAATCACTCCACCTTGTGGATTTTATTACTCAATAAATTCTCTCATTGTGGAAAGACGTAGATGTGCTCATCCATGTTTCTATAATAATGTGCTTATGATATTTAGTATATAATGTAATGCAGCATGTTCTAGTATAGCAGTGTTGTGTGGACCTATGTTATTAATTAGGAATTCTGAGTCCTAAATTTTCTGTATTGGAACAAAGTCTACATTGTACATTAAAAATTTTGAGGGTGAAAAGTCAAGTGTGGTGATACAAAGCTGTAACCTCAGTTCTTTAAAGGTAGAAACAAGAGAGTCATCACAAATCAAAGGCTTGTGTGGCCCTAAATTCCAGGTCATTCACGGCTACAGAAAAAAAAATCAAGGATGATATTTGACTTCTATTTTATAGTATGTAAATATGTAGTATTTGATTAGAATCTCAATCATTTTTAGTTTGCTTGTTTAGTTTTAATTGGCACACCCATGTTTATAGAGTAGACTGTGATGTTCTGATACATGTATATGCCATGTAATAAAACAGGCTGTTTATAATATTCATCACCTTGCGTATTTATCATCTCTTTCAGCCACTCTGTGACAATAGAGCAGTGCTATTAGCCATAAACACCCTATTGTGCAGTAGAATGCAATTATAGTGTTGTATTTCTGTCAGTCTCTTACATAGATTTACCTAGAACACCTTTTCTTTTCTAGGATTCCTCTGTGGACTTGGTTACCTTTCAGTGTCGTGACTCCTTAGGTTCCTCTGGACTGTGATAGTTTCATGGATTTCATTTTTTGCTGAACTTCAAATTTTTAAATATATGGCCAAACATTTTATGGAATGCATCTTGATAAAGTTTTTTGTCTGACTTTTAAATGATTACACTGGGGTTATGGGATATAGAGAACAGTTAACACACCATTGTCACCTACCTCCCTGTCCAGTGTTGCTGTTGCTATTACCTCTTCATCATTTGATAAGATAAGATGTGTACATTCCCAGCTATAAAGCTAATTCTTTCTCATCTCTCCACATTGTACACTTTGGAAAGCAGCAACTATATACAACTCACACTGAATGGATGTTCCTACACAAATTACTAGAATTCTTCTGCAGAAAAAAATGTGTGTTTATTTCCATGGTGATCATTTTTTTCTGTCAGTAGGTCCTCATGGATAATGGGCTAGACTCTTTGGCCTATAAAATATGCTATTTTACCTTTTTTCTCAAATTTTTATATTTCTGGTCATTCAGAAAATTTTTTAGTTTGTTTCTGTGCCACTTTGACAAATTCTATCATTATGAATTTTAAAATAATTTCAAAAACACGTTTATTATTTATTATTTATTTTATGTTGGTGGTGAAATGTGCACACTGCTGGGCTTGCAGGTTCTGGGGATCAAGCTCAGGTTGTCAAGCTTGGTGGCAATCCCCTTTACTTGCTGAAGCATCTTGCTGGTACCATTTTGATCTCTTTGAGTACTTATTTTTCAGTACTTGGAGATATTCGAGATTCAATTTGTATATTTCTTGTCCTGTAAGGTGCTGTTTGTCCAAGGAACCCTGGTGCTGTATACTGGAACAGGCTATTACAACCCATAATCAAACACTGAATGTACTCGATGCTTTGGGGGCACTGTTATTCACACACTTTCCCAGATGACAAAGCAATGGTATAAATATGATATGTGTGTATTAACCGGTGTATTTACATATCTATAAGAACACTCACATTATTATTTTATGTATTTGCATTAAGATAATATGATTTCATACTCATATCTCCATTCTAATCTATTAATGCTTAGATCATTCTAGCCTTCCCCCTTGCTTGTTCCTGATCTCTCTAACATTGAGAAACCTAGCTTTTGCCCTCTGTCATCAACTTCCTTAATTGCAGTCTACATGCACCGTGATTTAGTTTATTGGCTTTCATCCAAAAGGGTGAAGCCAAATGTTCCTTCCTAAGTGCTGCTGTGGACGACCCATAGAAAAGAAATGAGTATCTATCTGCTATTTCTAGTGCCTTTTGTAGAATGTGAAGGAAATTTAAATATTCATCAATTATCAGTCGAGCGTGTGACTGGATTTTATGCAGTTCAACAGACATTGCACACAGGCAGCCGTTTGACAGGTACTGAAGAAGGCACTGGCAGAGTGAGACATGCTTCAGAAAAGAGTAACATATAGTGTGGATATAATTGAGTGAATAATACTATGTCAAGCACTGTTCTGGGCATCAGGAAATGAATATGAGAAGGATGTGTTTATAGAGTTTAAGGTGTCACAGGGTAGAAGACAAAAAGTAGACACAAATAATGCAAAACTAGAGAGAGACACAGTTGCAACTAGATCAGTATTGAAATAGTTCTGCAAGCAAATTGGAGGGAGAGGGTACTTTTTATTAATGAGAACGGGGAGATCTATGCAGAGCTGATATTTGATCTGAGCCTTAAATACAGAAAGAAATTCAATAGCAGAGAGAAGGAAAGACAGTCCTGGACCAAGGGATACAAGCCAAAGAGAAGAAGCAGTAAAGCACACACTGTTCTTAGAGAATTCTCAGTATCCTATTACATTATCTTAATAGTATCTTGTTACCACTTAGTGACACTCATTCTTGGTAAACTGTAAACATTAAAGATCGATGGAGAGCTGTGCTTGGGAAGCACAGTGATATTCCTAACTGCCTGCTCTATTTCCAGCATGGGGCAGGCAGTACGGGAATGAGTCACTAATGGGATCATCAGATGAGCAGCATCTTTAACAAGACAGAGATTTTTGCCAGAGGAACCAATGGGATAATTAGGATTGGGGATCTCTGGGGTCTAATGCAACAAGTCACTTCCATTTTCACTTGAGATTAGCCCATCAGTTAAATCACAATTGGAAACTGTCATAATATGTATCATATTGTTTCTGAGCACATGATCCTAAATGCTGAGTAATTTCCTACAATGGTCCATGAAGATAAGGAATTGTTTAGTTTTAAAAGATTGAAATAACTGTCTCCAAAATTTTATTCAACACTATCTGTTTGGATTCATCACGTTTTAAAAGGATTTTGCCCTTTTTATGAAAATTACCTTTCTCTTTCTGTTCTTTTGCTTTCTTGTTGCTATCACTACAAATAGTTTTCCTGTTCATCTACTCAAATAAATACCCATGAGCATCTCCAGACTGGAGGCATACACTGTAAATACTGAGAATTCTTTAGATCAACAACAGCAGTTAAGATTGTTTTGGTAATGGTGCCGTAGTAATTTTACATTCATTCCAAATTATTGAGCTTAAACCTAGAAAAACACAACAGCATGGGGCCCACGGCTTTAAAATAATGAGGGTGCTTAGTTTTCCTATGTCATGTGCTGAGTCAGAATAATGAACATTTAACTGAAGGCATAGGTTGGACTTTGAACAGAAAATTCCTTTCATGAGAAAGAAATCAAAAAAGCAAAAGTACAGAAACCCAGAGTCTGAAAACACTGCACACATTTATGTCCATCCTAAACAAAATACATACAAATAGATCCCGTCCCTGGGCACCAGCCACCCCTGGGAAGACCTGCCCACCTTGGCGCCAGATTCTGGCCAGCGGGCAGCTCCCTTCTACCCCCACCTCTACCGGGAAGGCCCCCTTTCTCCAAGATTCCCTGCAGTCTCCAAGCCCTGCCCCCAAGTCCATCATCCCCGGAGACCCCCGCTACTTCCTGAGACTTAGAGACTGGCCCCAGCTCCCATCCTGCCCCGGACTTCCCTTCTGGACAAAGAGCTGCCATCTTGCCTCGGACTTCCCATCTGACAACAGCTCCCAACCTGCCTCGCACTTCCCATTTGGACAAGAGAGTCCCATCTGGACAAGAGAAAGAGACTTCCTGAATCTGTCAGCTCTTTCTGCACCAAGTGCGCTGATAAGACCAAGATCGAACACAAGGAGATGGGCAGACGTCAAGGCAGAAGTACATACAACAAAATGAAGAGCAATACAGCATCACCAGAAACTAGCCTTCCTCCAACATCTAGAGCTGATCATCAAAAATTGGAAGAAGCAGAGAAAACAGCCTTATGAATAACATCATGAAGAAGGTAGAGGCTTATATAGAGGAACAGACAAAAAAATGGCAAGAACGCTGTAAAAACCTAGAGGAAAGGACAATTAAATTAGAAGAAAACAATAAAGTCCTGGAAGAAAACAATAAGGCACTGAAAAAAAGCCATGAAAAAGCAATGAAACAGGTCCAAGACCTGCAAAGGGAAATAGAAAAAATGAAGAAGACACAAACAGAGGGAATGGTGGAAACAGAAAATCTAAGTAAACGATCAGGAACTTCAGACGCAAGTATAACCAACAGAATGCAAGAGATGGAAGAGAGGATCTCTGGCATTGAAGATACGGTAGAAGAAATAGATTCATCAGTCAAAGAAAACACTAAAGCCAACAAAGTCATGACCCAAAATGTCCAAGAAATCTGGGACACCATGAAAAGACCAAACCTGCGAATAATAGGGATAGAAGAAGGAGAAGAATACCAACTTAAAGGCACAGAAAATATATTCAACAAGATCATAGAAGAAAACTTTCCCAACCTAAAGAAGGAAATGCCTATGAAGATACAGGAAGCCTATAGAACACCAAACAGACTAGACCCCCCAAAAAAGTCCCCTCGCCACATAATAATTAAACAACTAAACATACAGAATAAAGAAAGAATATTAAGAGCAGCAAAGGAAAAAGGCCAAGTGACCTATAAAGGCAAACCCATCAGAATAACACCC
>CABHPH010109174.1:0-12025 GCA_902168325.1 Peromyscus nudipes | reverse complement strand
ACACACACACACACACACACACACACACACACACACACACACACAAAACTGGGCTTGCCTGTTTCTGATAAAAGATCCAGCTGCTAAGTGTACCTAAGATAATGATTCGGTAAAGGTACATTAGCCTGCTCACCTTTGGATATTAGAAATATTTTATGTGCTATTCTGCTGTCTTATTGCTATTTTTAAAAGCATGATTTTGTAGGGAGGGATGCTAAACCTTAAGAGTGAATAGAAATTATCAATGGGATTGCTAAACACGTAGACCACATGGCTTACTCCAATGGAGAACATGCTGTTATACCTTCTTATATCAACTGCTTGGAAACTGAGACGCAGAACAGTTAAATAATAGTGGTTGTTCTGGGAGGAACTCAAGTTCAGATGTCTTTTATCTGGACTTCACAACAGTTCCAATAGGGAAACGCAACCCAGATTTGATGCCCAGATACAAGACTTTGCTATTAAGTTTCTTATCAATTAGACTTTTACTGGTTCCCAATATGAGCTGATGAGCCACATTCTCTCTTCTGTTTCTCTTCCACCACTGTCCCTTTTCCTAATGAAATTCAAAGAGATACCTGATAACTACACCAAGCAAACACTTTAAAGAGTAAACATTTAAATACGCATGCCTTAGTTATCCAGATTTTTCAAAAAAATTAAAAAAAATTTATTATTATGATTGTGATTGTTATTGTGTGTGTGGTGGTGGTGGTACACCATGTATCTCTGTGGAGGGCAGAGGAATATTTTTGGGAACTGGTTCACTCCTTCCAGCATGGGGACCTGGGGACTGAACTTCAGTCACAAGTGCTCTTACCTACTGAACCGTCTCACCAGCTCCCCCAACTTCCTGTAGGTTTAAAACGTCATATTGAAAAATACATGCTTTTGGGAAACCAATGCACTGTCCACACAGCACTCAAAGTGCCTGGATCTTCTTAGAGCTATGGCTAAAGGAAATGGATCATTCTCCTTTCTGTAGCACCCGGTTCCCAAGATTTTTTTTTTTTAATTACCGTTTGTCAAGTGAATTCCGTATACAATTAATTTATAGCCAGATATCCTATTTAATCCTGACAGTGCGCTACAGAGTAGATCTGGCTGTTCTCACTTTATAGATGATCAGAAATCATCTCAGAGAGAGACTAACTTCTCTATGACTCTGTAGTCTATAATTAGCAGAGATAATTCATTACTATATGACTCCAGTTCCATCTCTAGAACCTATGCCCCTATCTGCCAACACTGTCTGTCTGTTTAATGGAATCATAAGGTTTTATGTTCTGGGGACACGCCAGTAATAAATTCAACAATAACAACAACCCAGCTAAACAAACAGATTTTACATTCTCAATTATGTTATGGGGCTGCTCCAAGGAGCAGAGAGCCGAACTTCAGCGGAATGAGAAGCTTGGGAGCCATTACGACACAGCGACTGTTCTCACGTCAATGACAAAATGGCAGCAGAGCCGCGGGCAGGTGACAGGAGCCCCAGCAGGCTGCTCTGTTTGTGCAACCTTTATTAAATGAAGCCACTGGCAACCACCTGTGGTTTTGTGGTTGGGCCTCCCACAGGGCGCTCATTTGATCTTCCCATTAATTAGGTGCACCTTGGCTAGGAGCCATGAGCAAGCATCCCTGCCTCAAAGCTTAGGTGAGGACCCTCCTAGGATGAAAGTGGAACGTTTCAAAGTGCAGCATAAATCCTCATGTCATCCTCGTGCTAAATGAATGACATTAATGATATTAATTTATAGATAACATGAAAACACTGTAAGAAAATGATGCATTTCCATTTTTTTACTTCTAATTTGTACTTGTTTGACGTGTTTTTACTTGAGTAATGTGTCAGTGATCTTCTCGAGGAGATCTTTAATTAGAACAGATTAATTCCATCTTTTCAGCATTAAGAAGACAAGACAATTTGACTTGCAAAGATGTTTTCTCTAACGTGCTTAGAAGTCTACCAACATTCTTTCAGAGATGGAGACATTACCCCGTTTTTCCCTCCCCCCTTTCCTCTTAAATTGGCTCAATATCCAGTGTGTGACAAGTGATAGTTCCCTACTTAATTGCTATTCCTTCCAAAAGCGGTGCCACCAAACTCTTTGTAAAGAGAATCCAGCTGCCTCCTTGCTGATTCGTTTTCTTTCTTTCTCCCAAACATGTGCCTTTTCTCTCAGCGGCGAGCAAGGAATGACCAGCAGAGACTGTGTCTGCTATCTCAGCCCTTTCTCTGTTTGAAGGTGATCTCAGTGTACTGTTTCCTTACCCTGCGGTGGCTAGCACGGACAGACACCAGCAAATGGATTTTCTATCTTCAGCCATATAATTAACAGTGGTGATGAATAGACAGGACAAGATTCATTTGCCCAGACTTGATGGTTTTCCTTGTTGTTACCTAGGATAGATGACCTAGCTTTTTTTTTTAATTAATTTATTTTTTTATTTTACTGCTCACTCTGATGATTATAGGCTACCCTGATGAATATACAGTAAGCAACCAGACACTTGTTCATCAGTTCTGTGGGACAGATCACTCCTCATTTAAAGTAGGATGAGGCCATTAGGTTCATATGGGGGTGAGCAAAAATGATCCATGGGTAATATGATAGGGACTCTTTATATCATCAATTGTTTTTAGTCACTTTTATCAACCTAGACTTTTTTTTTCCATTACAGTAGTTGTGGGTAGATGAGAGAGAGAGAAAAAAAGACATACTTAGGTAAATGCTTTCTTGCTGTAACAGGTAAAAAAAATGTAAAGGTTTGTAAAGAAAAAGCTAATAATTCTGTTTCTAATTTCTATAAAAATGTTAAAAGTCAGGATTGTATGTTTAATCTTCATTTCCACACATACATAGATATTAGTGTGAATATAAGTATAAATATGGCATCACAAATATAATTCTGTGGTTTGTGTGTGTGTGTGTGTGTGTATGTGTGAGCATGCATGTGCACACACATACATGTAGAAGCCAAAGGATAGCCTATCATGGGTTTCCTCAAGTGTAATCCATTGTTTTTTGAGACAATGGCTCTCACTGGCTGGGAGCATTCCTAATAGGATAGAATAGTTATTCAGAGAGCATCAGGGCTCTACCTGTCCCATGTACCCAGTGCTGAGATTACATGAACACCACAACACAACACTTTTTCCAAGGGCTCTGAGGATTGAACACGGGTCTTCACACTAACTGAGATACCTCTTGGCTCATTTCCATGTCTTAGTTTTGTTATAAGAGTGACATGACTGGTTATATATTTACCTACCATTCTTCTAATCTACATCATGTATGTTCTTATGTTCATAATTTTAAAATATGTTCATCTCAAAGTAGTCATTTATCATCTTTGTATGCCAGAGGGTGTTCATTGGGGATATAATGGTCAGAAGAAAACGCTCTACTATTCTAAGGCTTACAACTATAGGTAACGAGTTGCAGGTATTCCTCAATTCAGTATTTGCAGGTCTATATTACTTAAAAATCGCTTTCTGATCTTGCAATCTGCCTTTTCTATAGATTTGTACCTATATATTTGACTGTCATTTCCAATAAATCTTTATGTAGATATTCACACATGCCATTTTCGTTTCTTAACAGGATGGATTTTTCAAAACTGGAATTTCTGGAGAAAGGGAAAGTAAGCTTAGTTTCCATTTCTATAGCATCGTAAGTAACTTTCCTGAAGATTGTCCTATCCACAAGTGTGGTAACCCTAGTGATGGACAGCGCTGATCTCCTCCCATCCCAGGAGCCCTCCTCTTTTCACAGATTGTCATTAGTGAGAACAGAAGAACCGTCTAGCAGCCAATCCACACTCTGCTGATTGCCGTGAGTCGGAGTGCTTTCCCATGCTTACGTGCCCTTTGCTTGTCCTCTAGACTCGTGGTGGATTTTTTTCTTTGTAGTTTTCCATTTATTTTGGTGTGTGTTTTTGTATTTCAGGGACAGTAACCTTATGCATATCTTCTACATGTTGTAAATATTTCCCTTAGTTCCTCATTTGTCTTTTATTTGGATCCTAGTTTTTCGATACAAAAATTTAAACTCATTATATAGTTGAATGTATTCAGAATTTTCTCTGTGATTTGTAGGTTTCTTTCTTTCTTTTCTTTTTTTTCCAATTTCAAGATTTCATGTATATGTTTCCTTTAAATGAAATAAATTTTTCCAGGCACAAACTTTAGTCAGATATGATGAAGCTATTTGTTAGCTTTTATAAAGTCATTTTACTTTCAGATTTATATACTTTATTAATATTTTTCTTATGAACTTGGGGGTGGGGTACGATTTCTCCTGCATTTTCCTCCATGTTAGTAGTTAATTCTGCCAGTGTCAACCATTAGTCACTCTCCCTTCTCTCCCAAACAGAAAAGCTTTCTCACATTCCCATGGATGAAGTTTTCACATACTTTCTGATTTCTCTGGATTCTATAATGCAGTAATATAGCCAAGTAGCTGGGCATGGTGGTGCCTTCTTGGAGTTCCAGCTCTTGGGTGTAGAGGGAAGAGGGCAGAACACTTGAGGCCAGTCTGGGTTACAGAGTGAGTCTGTCTCAAGAAAACAAAGGGACCAAAAGTAGAGGGTAGTAAGCAACTGAGAGTCTAGCATTGGAATGGAGACTTCATTGCCATTAGATGCTCATTAGTGAGTGTTCTCTTTAAAGTTATTCCCCAAGAAATAGTAAGTGATGATAAAAGAGTAGTTACCTCACTCCCTACCAGTAAGATCTATGTTCTCAATCATAGTCGGTGTAAAACTCTAAATTCTTCTAATTTAGTTTAGACACGATCAAATATATTTTCTGACATATTACATTGTTTTATAATCAAAATAAGTAATATCATGAATGTGTTTGTTATAGTTTGTTTCTAATATGCCATATAACTGGCTCAGTTGCATTTTTCAAAATATATTTTTATTAATGTCATTAATATGACTGCCTAACAAGACCTGAACAAGGACAACAGGACAACAGTAGAGATGCTAGCAGGAATGGAGGAGTGCCATCCCAAACAAAGATCCAGACAACTACGGAAGGCTGAGAGTGGGAGAAATAGTTTTCCTCAGGGAAGAACACACCAACTGGCTATCCAGTATCAAAGGGTCATCCCAGCAAACACATATACAAGCATTATTATGCAGACTAAGCAGGTTGCATTTTTGCATTGAGGAGTACGCATATGCATATTGCAACAATTAATAAAAAAGAGGCCATAATTTTTGCAAAGAGCAAGGAGAGGTATGTGAGAGATTTTAGAGGGAGGAAGAGGGGAAAGGAGAAAGGACATAGCTATATTAATTTCAAAATAGAAGAAATAATTAAACTATTTTTGTTAATTCTTTGAGAATGTCATACAATATATTTTGATCACAGTTATCTCCTACTTTCCCTCTGATTCCACCCTGATCCACCACCACCACTATCCATCCCCCCAACTTCTCATCCTTAAAAATAACATATGGAGTCCAATTTGTGATGTATGAACACCCCTGGCTGTAGGGCCATATTCTGAAGCACGGTCAACCACCAGGAGCCACGCTCTTAGTAAAAACTGACTCTCCTTCTTTAGAAGTATCAACTGTCTGTAGATCCATAGGGGTAGGGACTCATGAACCTCTTTCTTTCTTCATGCTAGAAGATTGATTGGCTTGATCTTGTGCACGTCTCCTGCGTACAACCACAGCCACTGTGAGTTCACAAGTGCCATGGTCCTGTCATGTCCAGATGACACTGTTTTGCTTCAGTCCTCCCTGACCTCTGACTTTTGCAACTTTTCCTCCCCCTCTCTGTGATAGTCCCTGAGCCTTGGGGAGGGGGTGTGATCACATATCTTAACGGGGTTTCTCCCACACTGCAGTAGATATGTATCTTCTAAAACATCCCCATAGGTCCTCTTAGCATCAGCATTATACCATACTATATCACCAATATACTACACTGTGATATTGCCTGGGCCTGGAGGAGGAAGTGTTAGATAAGTGCAGCTAATCAAAAAATGAAGAAACACTGTAACTGAATAACAGCATAGATCAAATGGGCCTCCCAACCGTCTACAGAATAGCCCAGGTGAGTACAACAAAATATACATTTCAACGTTCCACAGAACTTTCTCTAAAATAGACCACACATGAGAACCCAAAGGAAGTCTCAACCAATATAGGAAAATTGAAGTTATGTCCTGTATTTGATCTGACCCCAGGAGGATAAAAGTGGAAATCAACAGCAAGAGAAATCACAGAAGATATACAAACTAATAGAGATTAAACAACATACTACCGAATAATGAACAGGTCATAGCAGAACTCAGGAAGGAAAAAAATGTTCCTAGAATTAAATGATAATAAAAACACAACATGTCCAAATCTATGAGGTGCAATGGAGGTAGTCCTAAAAGGGAAGTTTGTAGTTCTAAGTTCTTACATTAAAAAAATCAGAGCGGTCTCACATAAACAACCTGATGATGAACCCTAAGGAACTAGGAAAATAAGAACAAACCAATTCCAAAAGCAGTTGAAGGATAGAAGTAACAAAGATTCGGGGAGAAATTAATGAACTGAAAATAGAAAAAAATGATAAAAAACCCCAATGAAACCAAGAATTGATTTTTGAGAAGATAAAAGTGACGAACTCTTATCCAAATTAATGCATTCACTCTTTTTTTCAGAACTGTCATATCACAAAAATCATAAAGAACCCTATCACTGCCTTCTCACAGCAAACATTAAATAGTTCTCTATCAGAAAATCACTTAGCTTAGCAATTTGAGAGTAATTGATATATAGGATGTCAGTGTCAACATTCTTAAACTGGAATTTTATTCCAGAACATCTCAGAGTACACTCTTAGTGAATATAAATGTCTAATAGGGGCTTATTGTATTAATTGTCTTTCAAAGTTCTTTGTTATTACCACTATTTTTCTATGACACATTGACTGCAGAGATTATATTTCATAGAATATGCTTTGGGGATACACGTTTAAGCATATATCTATTGGCCATCATAAGTTTTATCTCCCCCCCAAAAGAAAATGAAAATATGAAAAAAGATTAGATAACTGAATTTTATTAATTTGGCCTTCTTCATGAGAAAAAGATTCCTGGTAAAAATTCTTGGGATACTACTGCTTCTTTTTGCATGATGTCTCAATGACAAACTTCCTGTTTTCCCATGTCATCTCATCACATCCATTCCATGTTCACACGTCAGCACCAGTTGCCTTCCTAATATGGGACCTAGACCATACATATCTTCCTAAACATTCAAAGAAACAGATTCCGTTCTAACTTTATAGTCCCTATATTTCCCTTGGGGCAATTTTTCTGGACATATTGAGTGGCTGTGAGAGAAATTGCTTATTAAGGTTTATATTCTGCTATTGAAACATTTGTGCTGTAGTAAGAAAATCCACTATTGGAATTTATACAGAAAAGGTTTCCTTTGCTCTTTATTCTCTTAAATCAATACTGTAATCAATTCTGTTATCTTCTGAGCTTTCTCTAACCCAATTCTATCTGAATGGCATCCAGATGGTTAAAAACCAGTGCTTTTCTAGCGGGAGTGTTCACTGGGTCAGCAATTCAGCACTTTTTGTGTTTTCTCTAGGGAGATAGTGACAAGAATGCTCGAATAATTAACTTTCCTGTCCTGGCCATCTAACACGATGGCAGCAGCAAGTTCAGGAGGAGTCATGCTGACTCTTCACTTTTCCCATCAAAAAACACTAAGTGTACATATAGCTTAGTGTCTAGTCAATGAGCGAACATTTTCCAGTCTCTTCTTTCTTCTCTCTCAGTCTTCTTTTCTAACTTGAGTTGTGCTATCTACTGGTAAAGATCTGCATTGCAACTCTAATAGAGAAGCTGGAAGAGTGGGGAAAGCAGAATTAGGAAAATGATAGGTTGTGCATGTAAAATTCAATAGGCTGGCCTCTCATTTTTATATTATAAATACTTCACATTTTTCTTTGTTTAATTTTCATTTCAAATGGTGGCAAAACACGTATATAATAATATCTATGAAAATGGATTTTAAAATGTATTATTTTTATGAATTCAGGGTCAGGAACCAGGAACCAAGAAAATTGTGCTCTTATTTCTGGCTATACTTGGCACTGGGTTGTCTGCTTTCTTTTTAAAAAGCAGGGATGATGAGTTTTGGTCTATGTATCTCATCTGAAGTATGAGATAGTGGATATCAAAGAATGTGCTTAAATAGAGAAGTTAAGATAAAGTATACATCTTACATGCTTTATTTAATTCCACAATTTGATTATGGAATCACATTATTTACAATGCATTCAAATTGATTCAGGACTTAATGATGTTCCAAGCATTGTAGCATCTGCTGTGGATATAATGGTAATTAATGCAAATTTCTCTTTCAAGGCAATACACCCTGAAATTTTGTTAAATCACATATACACCTATAATTACTCTAAGTTTTTCTCTAATCTAATTTTATGAGTTCATCCACATTTTAATAGTTTCATAATTATTCAAGTTCATGTGCTTATCATTTTTATGGGAAGAAATATGAGTCATGTGATTCAAACAATGGGCTCAATTTGCAGACACTGTGTAGATATCTGACTTTCATACTCTTTATCACCATTAGTAGTGATATTAGTTTATTATTATTAATTTTTAGCTTGATTCCCTTTTCTCTTGACTGTCTTAGCTTACCTTTTCATTTGTTAGATTCATTCTTTATTTTTTCTTCACTGAAATAAGTTTGTCTCAGATTCTCTTGATATTCCTTTTATTTAGTCCATATCCAAATTATGCATTTTAACACTTTCACTCTTATTTTTTACTGGAGAATATTATTTCTCTTTGATACAAATTACATATTTCTTATTAGGGCATATGACAAAAGTCCTCTGGGCCACATGCAGGTCACTTTCCACCAGCTTCTGTACAGCATTAGATGGGAGCTGCTGAGCTGCCTGCTCCAGTCTGTGTAATTGTTTCCAGTGAGGTGCCAGAGCAAGAGGTTTCAGCCTTTGTCTCCTTACAAATGTAGCAATTTATGTAGCTATCCGCAAATGAAACAGGTGTCTCTTCAGTTGAGAGTCAGACACTACCACAAGGGAACAAAGTAACCACGTGGGAAGGATCAAGGGGGTTTTAGAGTCCTGTGGTATCTGGAGATGCCCAGGAACACATGAGAATGGTGGTATGGGTCATTATCAGCCATATGCATGGGTAGCATCAAGGCCTTCTATGACCTCTTCTTTAGGTCTTGGTCATCTTTGCTGCTGAGGACTTCACTAACCCATATAGCCCTGAAGCAATTATAGCAGAGTTGTCCTTTATGTTCATTGGTATGGACTCTTGTGGTCTTTTCTAAAAGAACATTTTACTGCCAATATAATCAATCAATAGCCATCATTGACATGGGCCCAATGTAGAAAAACATGCTGCTTTGACCCTGTTACTCAGAAGAAACCATTCTGGACAGAAGTTATAATTCTTCTTACCCATGTATAATTTGGATACAGGAATCTCATCTCCATGTATGGTCACATTCTATAACTTGTCTTCATGGCTATAACACAAGCATTTGCTCCTGAGACACTAAAATCACTGTAGCAGAAAGCTTGGGTGTGTCAAAGACTCCATTCTCTAGTTGTCTGTAGGTGTATGTATTCCAATTACCATTAGTAATTCTGCAACAGTGCCTGTGTCCTTAGACACTTGTACCACTGGTACCACAGGCTCCATATCCACAGTTCCTTCATCTATGCACGCCTCAGACCCTATTCCCATAGCTACTCCTTGAGTTCTGTACACCAGCAACTGGTATCACTGAAAATAGATATCTGTACCTCCAAACTGGAGCTGGCCTCTGAGTAATATTCTTTACATGATTTATTATTTACTTGTCTTGTGCTTCAACAGAGTTTCAGATAGAAGCAAATCAAGGAAGGAAGGGCTTCTTTTGGCTTACAGTTTTGGTATACAGCCCATTATGGCAGGGAAGGCATGGTAGTGGGAATGTGGATCAGCTGCTCACATTGCATCTGTAGTCAAGAAGCCAAAAATGATTAATGGTCATGTTCAGCTGGCATTCTTCTTTGTATGAAGCCTAGAATGCCATTCTGTGGAATGGTGCTTCCCACATTTAGGGTGGATTCATGAGAGGACTTGTCAGAAAATTAGACTCCAACATATTTGTAATTTTTAATAAACGCTCTTGTTGATTGCATATGTGACTGGGGGTCTTTTATGGGACATCTTGTGGACCCTAACAATTTACACACTCAGTTAATCTGGTCTAGAATATCACTGACAATTGCATCAAGTTGACATTCAGTACAAACCATCATATACTTTTTCTGTGCAAAGAGAAAGCAGATGGATCCCGGCAAACTTCATGAAAGAAGAGTCATAACATCTCTTAGCACTGCTGTATACATCTATAGTCTTTGCCACTGAGGATCCCTGCAATCTTCACTACTGCTCATATCAGCTGATGGAACAAATACAGAGTCTATAAGGGTGCTCTCACCTGAGCTGGGACCATAGCACCTCATCCACTCAGTGCTCTCACACAACTTTGAGTGTGAGTTCTCTTTAACAAAAGCAGTCTATAATGTCTGGAAGAAGTGGTGGCTCCATCACATGGTCATGCATCAACACAACTCAATGAAACACCAATGACATATGATACCACCAAAGAAAACCAATGCATTTCCAACCAGTGACACTAGTAGAAATAGATAAATACAAGTGATGTGAAAAACAATTCAAGATGATTGCTGTATGGATGCTTAGCCAGCAGCAAGGGAACAAAGGTAGAAAGCTCAGTGGATTTAGAAAAAGTAATACCTAAAACTCGACTTCAAGAAGAAAAGCCAGAAAAGATGTCTTTTTTTTTTTGCCAGACAATGGATGAACTTATGTGTGATATTAAGTGAGGCCACACAATCTCAGAAAGAAAACTAATGCAGTTTATCTCTCATATGGAACTTAACGTGTGTGTGTGTGTGTGTGTGTGTTTGTGTGTAAACAAATGTACATGTGGGTGCACTATAACACATATAAAAGAGAACAAGGAAGACTAAATAATTAGGAGGTGAGGAAGGGCTTAAGGCAGGCAATGGACATGAATTATGTGAGTGGATAATAAATCTAATGGTTTTCTTAGTTCTAACTGTGTCATGGATTTTTCACTCTTTGTGGTGGACAAGTGCATAAAAATATATTCCATATTGAAAATGTAGAATACAACGTGAAACTTCGCAGCTTCAGAATGACTCCTCTTAACTGCACAGAAGTTCATTGAGATGTATAGACTTAGGGGCTGGTTAATCTTGGTGTGTGATAGGTTTTATTTGCATGTATTTTATAATGAAGCTTATAAAATATGAAGTAAATCAACAAATAACCAACAATTTTGTGATCTAAAAAATGCAATGATGTATACAATATAACAGGGATCAGCGTGCACGTGGAAATCAGAGGCAAACCGAGATTCTTATATAGCTATCCACAGGGTATAGTCAGTTTGTCTATATAAACTCAATTTTTTCTAGGTGAAAATTTGTGTATTACAAAGCCACAAAATGATATGGTACCAGTAGAAAATCAGACACACAGAACAATGGAATAGAACAGAAAAAAATCTAGACATAAACATGGGCTTGTATGTTCAAGTAATTTGTTTTTCATTCTCCAGAACAAAGAGTTTATTAGGGAATAACAAGGGATAGAAATGCAGAAAAGCAAGTCACGGCAGAAAGCAGGTGGAGTTAGGGAGGCAACAAAGACACAGAATTTTAAAGGAGAAATGAAGACGGGTGCATAGTTTTTTGAAATAATTACCCTTTGGGAAGGATGGATTGTTTCAAGATTGAGTAGGCAGCTCTTGGGCAGATGGCTTTGAATTTGGGTTCTTATTTTCTACTATGCACAAAAATCAACTGAAAATGGATCAAATATTTAAACATAGTACCTCAAAATTTAAATAAATCACATTGATTAAATAAGAGAAAAGATCCATGATT
>CABHPH010109165.1:0-13899 GCA_902168325.1 Peromyscus nudipes | reverse complement strand
CACAACAAATGGCTCACTCGAACTGATACATTAATAGTGCAGGGAAAGCACAGCCAGGACGTGTCTCACCCTTTTCTCAATCTTGCTGTGATCTCAGGACTTCTCTAAAAATATGTAGAACAAACAATAACAATAACATCAACTGAGAAGTACTCACTACTTTCTAGAAGAGGTTTGATAGATCCAGTATGAGTTGTACTTTGTAAACTTGATGGAATTCTCAGAAAAATTATCTTGGCATGGAGACATTTTCCAGACATTTTAAAACCAGGATTTCAACTGTGTTATTAGAGAACAGGGGCAGATCCACAGACTCATGTCCACTTGACTATGATTCATGTGTACATGCAATTAAGAGGAAAACAATTAAGAGGAAGAAAAGGAGGTTTTCAACAACCGTTGCCCTAGAAACTGGACATCAATGAACAAAAATGAAGACAATAAACACAACTACATTTCACACATTTTACAAACATTAAGACTTAAAGAAAAGTGGACAGTGCCTTAGGGGAAAACAAAAGAAATTCTTGGTGAGCATGAGCTCTGCAAAGAGTTCTTGGACTAAACAGCACAAGAATGGGGCTGGAAGGCAGGTGAGCAGCCAGACCTACAAAAGTGGACCACAAAGTATACAGCAGAAGAAGTGTGTTTGCAAACCATACATCTGACAGGAAACTAATATCTGAAATAGAAAAAAACCTCAAAATTCAACTATTGTTTAATTATTTAATTATTAAAAGGGGTAAATTTCAGAGAAAAACATTTTATTATAAAAGATATTAAGATATTCAATAGGAATATAGAATTATGTTCAACATCATTGCTTTTACAGAAATGCAAATTAACACCACAGTGATATGTCTTTTTACCACCGTTAAAACAGGTAAAATAAAAAGCAAAGTTATAGATAACAAGGTACGAGCTGGATTCCTCATACATTTGTGGTGGGATTTACAATAGTTTAGTCACTATGCACACACACGTGTGTGTATGTGTGCATACATCTACACACAACCTAGCAATCATACTCCTAGCATATATCCCAGAGAAATGCCATTATGGCTACATAAAAGTCTTTATATGAATGTAGCAAGCAGTGTTTCATAGGCCCATGCTAGAGATAACACACATATCTATCATTCAACAGTTAATGGTTAAGCAAACTACAGTATGTGTTTATCATGAAATACAAATTAGAAATGAAAAATATCAAGGTATTAGGCAGGGAATCCTCAAATGAACCACTGTATGGTTAAACTACATGAAAAAAGTCCAGTCCCCAAAGGCTGCATATTGCCTGTTTTCATCTGTAGTACAGAATCCTCATAATAACATAGCTGTGAAAATATCAATAGCTTGCCTGTTGCCAGGAGTCAGGCAGGGGATGTAGGTGAGAAGGACATGCAGTGGCTGTGGAAGGACAGCCTGGGCATCCTTGTGATCAAGGTACAAGCTATGCAAATGTCAGTATCTTTATGAGGAACTGGATAAAGATAAACAAAATCTCTGTATTATTTCATAACTGAATTTTAATCTAGTATTCTCTCAAATAAAATGTTTAATTAAAAAAGTTAACTAAATGGTTATACATATTCAACAACCAGCCCACTCTTTCTATTCATTCAAATTATACCTCTTCAATATGCTAATGTTAATGTATTAAAACAACACCACTTTTACAAATAGGCATTAGTCCTGAACTCATTTAAACTCATAATCTCATGGAAATACTAACTCAATTTAAATAAGTTTTTAAAAGGAAAATGCAGGGGAAATGGGCCTTTAAAATTAAATATTAAATAACATACTCAAAATATAGGTTCAAAAGAAAGCAAGCATGGTAAACAAAAACAAGTGGAAGTATTTGAGGTTTGTGGAGAGATACTGTACAGAAAGGACAATGTTGGTGACATTTCCTAATCCTATCTCAGTACAATGGGTGGACTCCATTTCCAGATGTGCGATGGGCTCAGACATTAGCCTGGGTAGGACAAGCTCTCCACATTAACTATATTCATTGCAGTACCATTATTTCCATTTCTCTCCATAATTCTACATTAAGAGCTCATGCAAATATATTATTTAAATATCTATTTGTATTCCCCAAAGCTCTGTCCTCACAACTCAGTGAAGATTAACCAACACTCTGAAAGGGACCAACAGTCTGCCAATCTCACCAGGCTGCTGGCTTCTTATGTTCTGGCCTCTCTTTTCCTTTGGCCTTTGTAACAGTGACCATATTTCTCAGTCTTATTCACTGCAATAACAACCATGCTGTGTGATTCGATAACTACCATTTTTTTTACACACTTGAATGTTTTAATTGTGCATCAATTTTCATGATTTTTAGCAGAGTGGGAAACATAGGAAAATAATTGATTAATTGGTTTTGAGACATGGTCTTGCCAGTCTCCCAGGCTGGCCTTGAACCCACAACCCTTTCATCTTAGCCTTTTGAGTACTTGAAATATAGACTGCACCACTATGCCCAATTTCTGGAGATATTGATAACCCGTATTGTTGACTCATAGGTGTTTTTCAAGTCTCATTGCTGTAACTGCTGTCTAGATAGCTTGTCACTAATGGCTGTGACACTTATGAAGCTTACTAGGTCTCTAACAGCCTTTCCCACTGAAGGTTATAATTTTTCATAATTTCTTTACTTTTATTGATATCATTTTCCTGTCCTCTAGACATGAAGCTGGAGTATGTAACATTTCTCATCTCACAAACCCATCCTTATCAAGTCTTAACCTGTCCTCGAACTTTGATTTTTCCTAATCCACTCTGTCCTCTAGGAGGCAACTCCCTCAGACCACATGGTGCTGTTTATCTGGACTACAAACTTTTAGACACTTCCAAATTGCAACCTATTCTTTTAGCACAGTCACATTAATATTCTCCAACTGTAGCTTTCTGCTTAAGATACCTCCAAATGCTGCTTCTGCTTGTCAGTGTTTTCTGCCAACTCACGAAGTGTTTGATCCTAAAAGTCAAAGGAGGCTTTGACGTGAATTAAAGTATTTTTTAAAAGCTGGCACAGTGGTGCATTCTTTCGGTTTCAGCATTCAGGAGGCAGAAGGAGAGGCACTGTAAGGTTGAAGCCAGCCTGGTCTACACAGCAAGTTCCAGGCAAGCTTGGTCTACAAATGTTAAGAGAGAGATGCTGCCTCACAAAAGACCAAAACAAACAGCAATGAAACCAAACCCAAGTACATTTAGGAGCATTGACTTCACTGGACTCTAAATCTCTGGATAACTAGGTTTCTGGTATAAACAACATAGCACCTGTTGAAAGGGGTAGGAAATCTGCGTGACTAAGCAACTTGCAAAAGTCACCACAAATTTCTAGACAAAAAGTATCATCAACAAGGTCAGAAAGGTTATCTGTCTGTCTGTCTGTCTGTCTCTCTGTCTCTCTGTCTCTCTGTCTCCCTGTCTCCCTGTCTCCTTGTCTCTCTGTCTGTCTATCTATCTGTCAACTATCTGTCTATCTATCTATCTATCTATCTATCTATCTATCTATCTATCTATCATCTATCTATCTATCTATCTATCTATCTATCTATCTATCTATCTATCTATTCGTTCATTCATTTTTAATTAGTAACTTGATTAAGAAGGGCTAATATACTACTCATCTGAAGATAAAAACTAGAGAAAGTGCCTTCTCTGATTTTGTTCATTTTAGGCTATAACACGTCATTTTTCTGAATGATATTTATGGTGCGTGTAGACATAGATGATAGGATGAAATATTGACAATGCTTTCTCATCTGTAATAGAGGATCTCTTCTAGCTGTCTAGTTTTACTCTTTTGCCTTTATAATAAAATTAGTAACTAGTCTCTACCATTCCAAAGAACCTTGTATTTCCTGCTTCTACGTTGCTTTTTCTTGTAACTAATGAATAGCCACCTGCTGAAATTTGGCAGTTCTTTAAGATTCATGTGCTTAACGTTATCAACACTTTTTAAAGATTCTTTCTAAAAACTGGTATTATTTCTTACTTAAAGTGCATACAAATCACTTTTTAATCACTTCTCAACAACTGCATTTTATCTTATAATATGTGTTATCATACTTCAAACATATCAGATGTACTGTATTTATGTCCATAAAGCTCACAGTAACTGTAAGAATGCTTGGTAAAGGTTTACAATAGTGATGATACATGCTGACATTTACTGAGTGGCATCTTGTAATGCATCAAGTAAGTTAATTTGCAGGATCTTCTACACATTATGAGTTTAAAATATTGATTGCTAACCAGTCAAGGTTACAGAGATTATATGTGGTAGAGACAGCATTAGAAACTGTAAATTTGGGTCTAGAAATTTACTACTAAACAATATTACAATTTAAATGGAACTCAATAAGGGCAAGTTCTGAACATGCAAGCATATGAGCATCTAGTTCTCTTTTTTCATTTTCCTCTGTGGTTGCTGCCACTTGGTTACCATGGTTACCCTCCTATTTTAAATAAAGTGAAGGTTTTGTTTGCACCAACTTTTTCTGGCTTTGTATAGTGTCAGAATCTTTTACCAAATAGTTGAAATTATGGTTTTAGGACAAAACTGAGATAGCTAGATAGCTATAAAGTATTTCCTAGTGAAAAATTTTGCCCACTTCATTAAATTTCACTATTACATATATAGCTAGTAATGAATTTTGACTACCATCCCGGTTGTCAGGTTTAATTGACTCAATGGAGAAGAAAGAGTTAATGCTACTATTAACTTAGAATCAGTGACTTCAATAAAGACACAGGCTAACTGTATAAAATGATATTACTGAAAGTTATATAAATGTGAGTGAACTGTACACTTGATTTAAATCTTCCCAGACGTCATGGCTAATTTCCCTTTGAATGGTTATTACACTATTCTCCAGGTTCCCTTCAAAATGACTACAAAAATACATCACAGCACAGCTCTTCACAGGACACAGAAGAGATACATATCAGCATTACTCTGACATTTTCATTGGTCTGATAAAACAAGAATCTCTGGGTCTACATGAGGTGAGCAGTACACTTAAGGAGTAATATTTCATATTTTTTCAGTTTGCAACAAGTTGGTACAAAACAAAATAATACAAGAAAGTTGCTAGGATAATCTATGTGATTTAGATGGCCAGTCTTTTTGTCTGGCAGTTACTCCAGATCATAAATATTGATGTATTACTGAGATGTGAATTATTTACTCATTTTACATGCACACACATGTTAATACACACAAATGTACACTCCAAAAATACATTCTTTTCTCTGTCTTTACTAATAGTTACCAATAGGTCAACATTTACTCTTACTTATGAAACATTGCTTTTTTTTACAGTTTCTCTTCTCTTTTTGGCATATCTACTTATATAATATATAACAGAATTAATAGAATATAAAAATATATCAGTGTGTGAAAAGAGTTTCTGGGTACATATCATAGAATTGATATTTTTATCTACTGCTTTGGATCTTTATTAGGTTTAGAAAAAAAAACATTTTTTTCTTTCCTAAGAAAAAGCATTAACATAATATTGGTATCAAATGGACAAATCATTAATTAACAGGAAACCATTCTAAATTTTGCTTTCACACATTATTCTCAAATACATAATCATAGTCATGTTACACACCCTCTGTGATTCTTTTTTATGTATTTTATGTTTTTAACAAAGTGTACAGACGGAAGGACATACAATATTTATAGGCTGTTTCTACAGAAAAACTATGTCTATAAAAATATAGATCTTTTTAAAACATTTAAGTGAAACATCCATATTCTTCTAACATTCTTAACCAAGTTCCTTTAAGAATTAAAACTAGGTTGTAACTTCTGTCAGTATACACCAATGAGAACAACTTCACTTTATACAGAAACATGCTATATCCACTTGACTCCAATATAGACACAGAAATAGACTGCATGTTGTTTCTTGCCATAATATATAGTTTTCTTGAGTATAAATCTTTTTTATATTCATTTGTAAATGACACAACAGTCACAGCTAATTTTAAGATAAACAATTTTAGACTGTTATATTTTTCTCCTTTTAAGGACCTCCTAAGACTGTCAGTGATTTTACTCATCTTGACATTATGTACATGCTACTTAAGACACAAACTTTCACTTCACATTAGTACTGCTAGTTCTTTGATTGCTATGTATTTTCTATAATAATAAAATGCTGATAAATATTAGTATTTTCTCCTAACAAATACTCATTATCAATAAATGACTAGTAAGGGTAATGAAAATATAATAGCAGTTTTTAAAAAAGGAAGGTATAATGAGTTAATCTGTGGCTGAAACTGAAGGCATTTTTATTTAGACCAATATTCATGACTTCAACTATATTAAACGTTCAAAGTAGAAAAATACTAAAGGAAAAGTGGTCACCAAAGACTCATTCTTACCAACTTAATTCTGTCATATACCAGGATATTTAGATGTGCTATACTTCCTGCCTGGCTACTGGCCAATCAGCCTTTTATTTATCAACCAATAAGGGCAACACATTCACAGCATACAGAACATCCCACGGCAGTGTTGCAATGAAAAAAGGGTCATCTCCTTATCCCATATTTCTAATTATTTCCTTAAACTTATAAAAGTGAAGTTAACGGTTAAGCATTTAAGATTCTTGATGGAATCATATTACTTTTTAAAAAGGTGCACAAACATACTTGAATGAAGAGTTAGCTTTAAAAATATGATATAAAAGTCTTATTGGAAATGTGTCACAAATAGTTATGCAGCATTTATATGTGTGTGTGTAGCTTTGTTTTTAATAGTGTTGTAGTGAATGTCCAGGAGTGAGAAAGATGTCAAATAGAGCCGAGATGGACAGAGGCTGGAGAGTCTGTGACCATGGTGGTGAGATATGCCATGCTTTGCCAACATGTCCATGAAGTATGCAGCACCATCATAGTCCGACCGGAGGAAGACAGCAGTGACTCAACTCCATGTCTGCGAAGTACCTTGTGACATCTCTGAGCATTCAACAGCAAGTGGTTTTGCAAGTTAAGCATCCTTGAGAACTAAGCTGCTTGTCTTGTGTAGAGAACACAGAAACTCTTAAAACTAGAAAGGAAATTGCCTCAAGAACTCCAGTCCAGGTATTCTCTTAGTAAATTAATAGAATGTGATGGAAGGTGGGGGGGACACACAGCTGGGGGCAAATGAGATGAACATATGTCATGATCATAGTTTCTTAAACTAATCCATATAGTCATTCATTTATTAAGTTAATTTTTAATGATTAACTACTACGTATGAGTTATTTTCTAAATACTGGGGATATGGCAATGAATCATGCAGTTTAAGGTTTAGGAATTTTTTATAACAAATTTTCGAGGATTTGTAAGTATACAATCTATGACAAGCCAGTAGCATGGGGTAAACATGGGCAGGGATACTCAGTTCTGCTATGGATTTAGAGAATGCAATGATGATCAGTTTCCAACTGAAAACTAAAGGGTCACCAATAGAATAAAATTAATTGAACAGCAAATACACTGAGTGGATAATGTCAACTGTCCATCAGATATAATCAACATCACCAGATATAATGACTAACATCTGTTTAGAAATTCATACCTTCAGAATGTGTTTTGGAGGAGGGAGTCAGAGTGATTTTAACCTACCAAAGCCATTGTGGCCAAGGACAAACAGATATCAGCCATAGTTTAGCAATCCAGAAATAAAGATTTTTTTTATTTAAAAGGAGAATTTCCTTAATGAGAAGTAATGCTTAAATCAGATTAGACCCGTGTAATGTACTTTTTGTTCAATTACAAATGTGCCCAATTAATTGTATAGTTACCACTATTATTATTCTCAATTGTTTTGGGGCCTCCCTACTAATTTCTGAGATCTTAAAAACTGGGCCTTCAAAAATTGCACAGAATAAGTCTCTGATGGATAGCTCCAACTGAAAATCCAGCTATGACATTTTGAAACAAACTCGGTGTACTCTCACAATCTAGGGAACATTGTCAGGAGCTATTCATTGACATCTACATAGAAATTTGACTGAATGATACCTGCAAGTCTTACAAAGCTCTTCCAAAGTAGAGGTGCCTTAGGCTTTTATGGATACTAACTTGTTTCCACATTGTTATACTGTGGCTAGAAAAGCACAGCTACTTCTACTTTTCAATGGAAGATATAGATAGGTTCAGAGGAAAGGAATGCTTCTTAGTCACTGGGAACTAGAAGTGAGAACTTCAGTCTTTGAATGCTGTCTCTATTCACACCACTGCTTTGACACCTCTGGATTGCCTTTTCCCCTCCAGAGGTAAAGAGCCTAGGCTTTATCCACTTAGGCAGGTATTCTATCATTGAGCTCTAAGCTTCATCCTTGTATATTATTATCAGACTGACATACCATCATGGAGAAAACTCTTCACAGAGACACTATCCTATGTGACATCCTGTTTAAAAGACAGAGTTGTGTCCTTAACATAAGTCTGAGAAGAAAAGAAATCATGCTTTGTCTGCACTCTAACCTTTTAGTCAAACACTTAAACAAAAATGTCATCAAATGCCCACGTAGAATAATAGGCTCCAAATATTTACTGAACCAATTTAAATAGTAGAGAATGGATGAAGCCAGAGATGATTCAAAAGTGCTTCCAAATGAAAAAACAAAACCCTCTGTGAAACTGGTGCTTACTAGTAAATTTTAATCCTGATCAACTGATTCGAATTCTATTAAGGAACATTACAAGGGGTGAAATGACAGATCACTTTAGAGCAAAGTTATCAAATCCAATTCCTAATTTTAAAAAAATTTTTTTTTTTGAAATTGAAGATTCTAATATCATCCTGATGTGTCTGAATGCTTTTCGTTGTAGTGGGTTCCAAGTTTGCTTTCTGCCTCCTGAGAACTGCTCAGCACTTTTGTATCTAAGCTTTGTTCCCCATAGCCTTGCACATTATTTACGTCTCTTTTCTTTGGAAATAGCCAATAGCTTGTAAGGAGACACTGTATGCCTTTGAGCAACTAGGAAAAAAAAACTTTAAATGTAGACTGTGTAGAATAATTACAATAAACTCTTAATTTTCTATGGTGGGGGAAGCAGAGATAACATCCAATTGAGGTCCACAATCATGCCCCAAATTTCATTTCAGAAAGCAATTTCGACTTCTCATTTAAACAGACCTGTTATTTGCAGCAAAATTGGCTGGTGTGAGCTTTGCTTCTTATTTTTAGCCAGCCAGAGGGTAAAGCTAGGAACGTACAAACTAGAAGTGAGCACCCTCGAACTCAATCAATTCTCAAGGAAATGAAAATTAACTGTTACCATTTGGCATTGTAGAAAAAGAATTCCACAGGACGTGTAAACACAACTAAAAGATTCTAAATGACATCTTTAAAGTCCTTATGTAGGAAGAGTCCCATTTTCTGTATCCAGCCTGTGATTATTTAAGGCTAGAATACTAAACTGTAGTTAGATGTGTATCTAGGAACTATATAAAAGAAGATATCAGGTTCACCTTCTATATCCCTATGCAACCACATTAACTGGGGATTTGGGGGGAATGGGGGAGTGGAAGGAGTGAGTGGAGGGGGTTAAACTGAATATGTACCCTAAGGGCAGCCTCTCTAACTTTACTTTTTTTTTCTAATTGTTTTTAAGTGCAAACGACTGAAAAAAAACAAGTTTAAGGTGGTAATTCCCAAATACAGTATGAACATGCAAATATAAAAGCATCCAATATTTCTTCAGACCTTTCCATGTTTGAAAGATCAATAAAGGTTTCAAGAAAACAGCCAACAGTATAACCACTTGTATGTGCTTCTTCTGAGAACTGAGCTGATGGCTTTGTGTGAGCTAAGCATGCTTTCTATCCCTGAGCTATGTTCCTAGACATGTTCTGATCATTCAGAAATCACTCATCCTATTAGCTGACCAACATCAATTATATAGAATGCAAACCTTACACATACACTACTTTCTTTGTTCCTACTGACTTTACAGTTTATGAGCAACTCACTCTCAATGAAGTTATTTTATATATTTTGCAGACTTGCATCTTTAGTTATGCAAAATTATTATGTTGTTATAATTACAATATAATATATTGTTATACAAAAATATTAATAAATAATATTGTTTTATTATAAACAATATTATTGTTATGTAATTATAACATAATTAAAGTAAAATTGTATTAGTTAATATCATTTTTATTCTTTAAATATTCACACAAATAATTGGGAATATGTTCACATGATTATGCAGTCTGAGAAGTCCTAAGGTCTGCAATCAGTTAGCTGTAGTCTCACAAAAGCTGCTGGATAATTCCAGTCCAAGGCTGAAGCCTGAGAACCATGGGATCATGTGAGTGGAAGTCTCAGTCTGAAGGACAGAAAGTGGCTAAACACCCAAGAATAGCCAACATTTTAGCTTGAGAGGCAGGATTAGTAACTAAACAAAACAAAACCAACAACAAAAACAAAAACTAAACTATGCCTCAGCTTGGAGTAGTCAGCAGAAGCTCCCTCTCAGAAAACAGCCTTGTTTTATTGAGACCTCCAGTTGATTTAGTAAGGCCCACACACACTAAGAAGGACAATCCATTTTATTCAATATATTGATTCAAACAAATACTAACCTCATTCAAAAATATCCTGTGATGGCTATTCTGGGTTATCAACTTCACTATATCTCCAATTAACTAAAATTCCAAAATGGTGGGCACACCTGTGAGGGAATTTTGCTTAATTTGAAGTAGGAAGATCCATTTCTAATTCGGATCTTTGAGGCAGGAAGACATGCCTTTAGAGCTGGGAAATCCCACTTCTATTCTGGGCCACATCTTCTGCTGGAAGCTTATGTAAGTACAAGGAAGAAAGAAGCTTTTGCTCTTTACCTGCTTGCCCCTCTCCCCAACCGTCCCTACCCAAGGAGTAGAAGAAGTCCTTTCCTTCACTGGCACTAGAGCCTACTTCTTCAGGATTCCAGTGTGTCCTGAAGACCAGCTGAGACACCCAGCCTTGTGGGCTGAGCAACTTCTGGATTCTTGAACTTTCTGTTCACTGCCAGTCATTGTTGGACTAGCTGGACAGCAATTTGTAAGTCATTCTAAAAAATCCCTAATCTATAGATATCGATTTTCATTCTATAAATTGTTACTCTAGAGAACCCTGACTAATACACATCCTCACAGATTCAAGTAGAGTGTCAAAATGTCCAGCTCCTCCTAGTACAGTCAAGTCAACACAGAAGGAACTATTAGTTTTAAATTTGGTATTACACTTGGTTTTAAATTCACTGCTCTTTTCATTTTCTATGAAAGTTGAATAAACAATAATACTTATAAAGTGCTCACTATTTTGCTTCTTAGATAAGATGTGTTTAATAATGTTCATAAATTAAGAATAAACAGTGCATGGGAGATACTAAGGAATGTGCTGTGGGCTTAAGTTAAAATCGCCAGTCATGACCATGGAATTCTGTGGGCGTTGGCCAGCCGGTGTTCTTGTGCTCTGTAGTGAACCTTTTACATATCAATGAAAATATGTAAGGTGGAAGTTAAGGAGAAGAGGGGCTTTTTGCCTAGTGTAAATTAAACTGGAAGTTGAAAAAATCCATCTAAAAAGCAAGCATTTTATTATAAACTATAGTGCAGTGGAGTTAACTGGTTATTTTGGCTTCAGATAGACTAAACAAAAGTCACAAGGACAACAATGCTTCTTTACGTAAAGGAATTTCACATAATCAGCTGTAGGAACAAATATTTATGCATGCGTACTATGTAAAGAAGTATTGACTACACAGCAAGCCATGAATACTCCCAAATGAATACTTTTCAAATCAGCCAACTAAAAAGAAAGAAATTCACCAATTCCATGAATTTAAGGATTGCATTGGATATGCTGTATAATGTCTAATTTTCTTAAGTTTGACTATTCTATAATTTTTAAATCAATGTTTATAAAAAACTTTTTTACTTTTATGGTTTATGAATCTGGGACTATAAAGTTATATCTTCAATAATTAATTAGCCAATAAAGTGATTCAATGTGGAAACAGAAACTGCAAGCTGACAAAAATCAGAAACGAGACTGCACGGAGATAATCAAGGCCAAGGCCCAAGAGAACACGTTTGACAAAAGGACATACTGGGGACTGAAGAGATGGCCCAGCATTTAACAACAGTCAAGGCAAGTTTAGCTCTCAGCACCCACACCAAGCAGTTCATGCCAGCCTGTCTCTCCAGCTCCGCAGGATTGGATTCTTAGGTCCTCCAAGGGCACCTGGTCTCATGTACAAATAACCACACACAGACGCACATATATACACATAATTTAAATGCAAACATTTAAAAATAAAAATAAATCTTTAAAATGCCATATTGTATTCATGTATTGAAATACCACATCATAGATAAAAATACGTAAAACTATTATACATTAGCTAAATAGAAAAAAATAAAATATAACTGATATTTCTTAGAGATTTTATAATGTAATTATTATATATGTGTGAGGTAGAGGCACATGGCTACTTAGAATTATATTTTAATGAATACACAGAGAAGTTTGCAGAAAAAGTTAATGATTTGATAAGTTCCTGAAACCTGAATAGCTCCTAAGAATAAAAAGCAAACATACTCAAATTTTGGACATTGAATTAAAAACTAGCATAATATGTCTTTTCTTCAATCTAGTTGAAATGACATTCCCCATGTTTTGAGGTACTCTGTTTTCATAAGTGTTGAAGATGGGTCAAAGATCACCAAAACTCCATTTACAATTTTGCCAAAGTTTATTTTCTAAAATAAGACATACACTGGGAGAAAAGCTCCCATAACTTTAAATGAGTGCCTGTAAGAATGGGTGACACAAGGTTCCAGTCACTCAGTGCGGCTAGAAGCTGACCTCAAAGGACCAGGCATGCCCTTTATTTTTGTTACACTTCCCATAAGTTGTTTTTAAATAAACTTACTACACTTTGAGGCCATGAAAAACCAGTGATCTTTTCATGCTCAGATAAAAATCTTGTCTTAGAGATGTGCAATTTAATGCAACAAAACAAGCAAGAGAGTTGGAGATTGAGACTGGGAGACAGGAATTGCAAGCTAGGCTGACAGAAGGCAGGAGGAGGGTACGAAGCAGGAGGGAGAAAAGAAACGCTATAGGCTAATCTTGTACCTGACAAATGAATCACTGAATCCAGAAAGAAAACGTACAAGCATGGCGATGCTCTACAACCAGCTTTGGTCTTGACTCTGCTTTGTGCAGATGCCTGCACGTAGAACCTGACCCTTCCTGAAAAACTGCATGTGAGGCCGCCGGTGGGATTGGAAGATGTAAGTTGGAAAAGTCACAACGCAGGACGTCTATAGCTACCAATCTTATTTTAACAATTGCCATCAGGCTTATTTTTCAAATGGAAAGGAATTTAATCAGAGGTGCAGAGTATCCTTAGAGTGCACCAAATGGATTGGACAGTTCTGAAAGATGACCAGTATCACATGCGAGATGATGCTTTCAAAAAAGACAAGAAACAAAAATCAAAACTATCTCACAGGCAACTTTTGGTCCTTTTGAACCAAGAATAGGGTATTCTTCCATATAAGAAGATGACATAACATCAGTTAGAACTTATGAGCATATTGTTTTCACCAATTTTAAGTCACCAATGGCCTGGCAACTGTTGGCAAGAGCAATCCCAATGTCAACATCACCAGTGTAACATATTCCACAACAAGAAGTACACACAATACAAATAATAAAAAAATTAGAAAACAAAAAGTAATATTCTTACAGAGTCCCATTCTAAAGAATGAAGCAATTTCTCCTCCAAATGATTCTATGGTCCCAAAAGATATAAGGACATTATAGGAACACATTTAAGTAATCATAAAGCTAAATGAACCCATAATGC
>CABHPH010109156.1:44372-86650 GCA_902168325.1 Peromyscus nudipes | reverse complement strand
CAGGCGAATCTCTGTGAGTTCGAGGCCAGCCTGGGCTACCAAGTGAGCTCCAGGAAAGGCACAAAGCTACACAGAGAAACCTTGTCTCGAAAAAACCAAAAAAAAAAAAGAATATATTTGAAGCACAGCAGGTTGGTTCACTGGGTGAATTACCTACCACACACACCTGGCTATCTGAGTTCAAGCCCCAGCACCTACATGTAGTTAGGGGGGAAGTGACTCCAACTGACCTCTCTACATGGGTGCTATGGCAAGCACATGTGCACAAACTAATGCATGCACACATACACACATAATAATAACAAAAAAGAGTTTAAAATAATACATATATAATATTTGGATCATTTGCTTAAGAGAGTAATTCCACACTTTGGAATAGTCTAACATGTTCTTGAGAGACATAAAAATAATTAAATCATACTAAGTTTTAATCTAATTAGAAACAAATTAATGACCTCCCCGTATTTCTGATTTACTTGCAATTATTTCTTTAGAAAATTTCTTTTTAAACCATGTACACAAGTTTCCAGGTTTAAAAATAGCATTCTCCTCCTATTTCCCAAAGTTCCATCTCTTGGTCTGCTGTTAACAGAACTCATTTCTCCTCATAAAATTTATTATATTATATATATACAGTCAAAATAATATAATTTGAAAAGAAATTGGGGTGAAATGAGGAAGTTGGGAGTAGAAGAGGAGTGTCAATACAATACTAATAATATTTTCAAAAATATCAAAAATTTAAAAATGAAACTGATTACTTCTAGGTGTATAATATCAGTGAACCAAGAAAACAAAAAGTAAAGCTTATATATCAGATGAATTAGAATTAGAATTCAGTCACAAAACTCTATAAACATTTTTTAGAGAAGTCCACTTTCTATAATATGCAATATCTGGTAACAATAACACTTACTTCATATCCGTCATTTACTATTTTTAAAAAAATATTAGGAATCCAAAGACCATTATTGTTATATCAAAAGAATAAAGATAGCATGCCTGCTGGTTTTCACAATCTTTAGACATTAAAATTTTTATTTTTAACAAGAAAATCATATTAGGGTAATATGTGAAAGGACAATTCAATTTAGATCTACAAATAGTATTTTTAGAAAAATCTATCGGCTGTATAAATAGAGAAAAATCATTTTCACTATAAATAAAAAAGTAGTAGTGTTGGGGGGTATCTAAATACACAAAATGATACCATTATCAAGTATGAAAAACTAAGAGGAAAATATTTCAAAAAATAACATTTTGCTATATGACTCCAGAGGATATTTCATTCCCTTGATCATTTGAAAAGAAGCTACATTTGAATATTGAAAAGGCTGTTGAATAAAGTTTTGTTGGGAAGGATTCCCCTGACAGTGTGTCTGTATTATAGTTTCAACATAGAGACTGGAATGGTTTATCCCATACACGTAAGTTCACACTGATAGATAGTGTTAATTGTAAATTGACAGAACCCACAGACACCGGGAAGGTGGGCCTCTGAACATCTTTTGTGGGATTGTTTTGATTTTGTTAGAGATGGGAAGATCCCTCTTAATGATGGACAAGACCATTACCTGGGCTTGGGACCTTGGACTGTATAAAATGGAGACAATGAGCTGAGCACAAGCTTGCATTCATTGGCCTCTGCTTCCTGACTGCAGATTCAGAATGAACAGTTGCCTCAGGGTCCCCACCATAACAACTGTAAAAACCATGACATAACATGAAGTGACCCCCAAATACACCTTTTCTTCCTTTAGCTGCCTTTGTATTTTATCACAACAACAGCAAAAGAAACCAGAGTACTTATTATTACAAAGTCCTTTAAGAAAGTTCAATTTACACAAGTAAATGTGCTAATATTTCTAGAGAACTACCTAGCCATATAATGATTTACCATTCAGCCTGAAAGCAGTTCAGTGTTCTGGTCATTTCCATTCTGATCAGGAAATTACAGAGAAAGTCTTCTATGGCTTCATGTACTACCTGCCTTGAAGGAAGAACTGTTTTCTGCTCCTGAAATTTAAATGCACAATTATTTATTCTGCAAACATCAAGATTTTTGATTAAGGGAACAGGTAGACTGTTCACTTACTCATTTCGTAATAACTTTTTCTTAAATGCTATGTACCAGGGTCTATTTAATGATGAGAAATAAAGCATTGGTAAAACCAAACATTTCTATTCCCAATGTAATAGTTAAGTGGATAGACACAAAATATGGATAACTAGTTGTGTGTGTGTGTGTGTGTGTGTGTATGTGTGTTTGTTTGCCCATGCACAGGCATGTGTGTATCCCACACACTCTGACAAATAGTAGTATGTATCTAGGACTATAAGGGCAGAGTCTCAAAGACAGGGAAATCCCCATGTGTGTAGAGTAGTATAACTATATAAAAACTGTCATAGAGGAAGGTTTCATTGAAAGAGTGGGATTTGGGCCATAATCACAAAGATGCAAACCCAAATGTTGAAATGATAAAAGATCAAAAGAATTCCTCTAAGTTATTGAAGGATCAAAATCAAAATCTCAAAAAAATATTCTGTGAAAAAAGATCTTAATTATATTTAAAAGGAATCTGACTCACTTGTTTACATTTTTAAAAGGAGAATTATTTATAAAACATAAAATATATAACACTTCAGAGGCCATTTCATTCAACAAAGTAGGCAATATTATATATTATATAACTATGAAATTTTAGATATAATAATGGCAGTTGTGAGTATTCATTATGAACAGACAAAGCATATTAATCAGGAAACAGGTCAGTATAAAAGGCACTGATGTGTCTCACTAGGAGGAGTCAGATGAGCTGAGTTTTACAATTGAAGGCATCTGAATTACAAAGTTTAACCCCTTACGGTTTTTAAAAACATCTGTAAAAGACAAATTGAGTCACCAACACATCATATGATCAACTACAGAGCTGAGACCTCAAGAAATGTTACAATTACTGGTGCAGACCTACAAAAGGACAAACTTTCATTTACTGGGTATGTTAATATTTTGTTTATGCTCTAACAAATAACGCTTGCCTGGAGATCAGAGTGCAGAGCTAGCCACTAGTTAATCAGAGGCCAAGCCATGGTGGCACACACCTTTAATCCCAGCACTTGGGATCTCATGCCTTTGATCCCAGTACTTGGGAGGAAGAAACAGGAAGTGATATGGCTGGGCAGGGAGAGGAATATAAGGCAGACAGAGACAGGTGGGCCCCCCCTTTCAGTCTGAGGATTCCTAGGGATAAGTCTTTCTAGTGGCTGGCTGCTCTGCTTCTCTGATCTTTCAGCTTTCACCCCAATACTGACTCCGGCTTTTTATTATTAAAACCAGTTAGAAGTCGTGCTACAACTAAGGTGGTTTTGGAGTTCTGTGTACACGCACAGGGTTCACATTCAAAATATCAGTGTCATAACAGGTTTTTACAGAGTCTGATTTTTTTTAAAAAAAATGCATAAATGAATTAGCCTTCTAAAAAATTTTACACAATTTATGCCTCCAGTAGTGGAAATTGGGTGAAAATGAGATACATTGAAGAGTGAATTGTAAAATATAATAACAATTAAAATTGTGAAATGAGAAGACTAGTAACAAACTTCAAGATATAAAAAGGATTATTAGAAAAGTAGATTGTGGGCAACGATAACTATTCAGACTGTTAGAGCGACCACACATGTGCAAACATTAACTGTATTTTGAGACCCTGCATCACTGTAATTATCTGCTCTCTTTCAGGGCATGACTCCTCGGAGAACACATTCACATTCTTCTTCTGTATGGCTTTGCTCTTTTTGCACTTTTTCTATAATTCGTTGTGTTCCAAGATGAGTATTCCCTACTCCATTTTTGCATCTCCTAAACAATGTTTCCCTGCTCTGGTGGACACTGGGAATCCATTCAGTATGCACACACATCCAAACCACAAACCCAGCAGAAACATGACCAATGGTGGACAGTAACACCACTGTGTCTTCATGTAGTGCTATTCACATGACTATTTTCAAACCAAGCAGTAGGTTGGCTGGCTTCTTCAGGCATGTATACCTAGAATTTCATCATCAGGAAGGAATGCCAATGCAAACAAATGGCCTATTTTTAAATGAAAGTTTCTTGTACGATATCATGTAGCCAACCTACCCCTCTAACATTTCTGGAAACATGCTGGGCTGAACAGGAGAAAACAAACATACGCCACTGGTTACTTCCTAAAGTTTGTTCTTAGAGGCCTTGGTTGCACAAAATGATCACTTGGTGACTGATTTTGAATCCATTTCATTCTGCAAAGTCCACCAATCTACAAATAATAATTTATAAAATGCTTCACTTCTCCAGTTACTAATACAGAAATAAGTAGATGTGTTCTAGAATTTTAGAGCACAGCAGGAGCATGTAGTTGACTTAAAAGTAAAAATAAATAAAAACTTGAAAAGTAATAAAAGTTGATTTTTTCTTTAAAAAAATTTTTATTCATTTTATATACTAACCACAGATCCCTCTCTCATCCCTCCTTCCACTCCCCCTACCCCTGCCTAACTCCCCCAACCCATCCCTCATCCCCTCCTCCAAAAAGGTAATTTCTCCCATGGGGGAGTCAGCAAAGCCTGGTACGTTCAGTTGAGGCAAGACCCAGCCCCTTCCCCTGCATCAAGGGTGAGCAAGGTGTCCGACCGTAGGTCATGGGATCCAGAAAGCCAGCTCATGCACCAGAGATAGATCCTGATCACACTACCAGGGGCCCCTCAAACAGACCCAGCTACACAACTGTCTCCCATATGCAGAGGGCCTTGTCCAGTCCCGTGCAGATTCCACAGCTTTCATTCTAAAGTTTGTGAGTTCCTACGAGCTTGGTTCAGTTGTCTCTGTAGATTTCCCCATCATGATCTTGACCCCCTTGCTCATATAATCACTCTTCCCTCTCTTCACCTGGACTCCTGGGGCTCAGACTGGTGCTTGGTTGTGGATCTCTGCATCTGCTGATTGACAGTTAGGGTATTCACTAATTTAATTACCAGGGTAGGCCAGTTCAGGCACCCTCACCACTATTGCTAGTAGTCTAATCTGGGGTCATCCTTGTGGATTCCTGGGAATTTCCCCAGCACCAGGTTTCTCCCTTACCCCATAATGTCTCCCTCTATCAAGATATCTCTTTCATTGCTCTCCCACTCCATCCCTCCCCCAGCTCAACCATCTCATTTCCTCATGCTCTCATCCCCATCCCCCCCTATTGTGCTACCTCATCCCCAGTTTACTCATGAAGATCTCCTGTTTCCCTTTCCCAAGAAGATCTGTACATCCCTCTTAGGGTCCTCCTTGTTTCCTAACTTCTCTGGAGCTATGGGTTGTAATCTAGTTATCCTTTGCTTTACATCTAGTATCCACTTATGAGTAAGTACATACCATGTTTGTCTTTCTGAGTGTGGGTTACTTCACTCAGGATGATATTTTCTAGTTCCATAGATTTGCCTGCAAATTTCATGATGTCATTGGTTTTTTACAGCTGAGTAATACTCCATTTTGTACACATACATTTTCTTTATTCATTCTTTGGCTGAGGGGCATCTAGGTTGCTTCCAGGTTCTGGCTATTATGAATAATGCTGCTATGAACATAGGTGAACAAGTGTTCTTGTGGTGTGATTGAGCATCCCATGGGTATATGCCCAAGAGTGGTATCATTGGGTCTTGAGGTAGATTGATTCCAAATTTTCTGAGAAGTCGCCATACTGATTTTCAGAGTGGCTGTGCAAGTTTGCACTCTGACCAACAGTGGAGGAGTGTTCCCCTTGTTCCGCATCCTCTCCAACATAAGCGGTCATCAGTGTTTCTGACCTTCGACATTCTGACAGGTGTAAAACGGCATCTCAGGGTCATTTTCACTTGCATTTCCCTGAGTGCTTAAAGTACCGCCCACCAACCAAGGTGAAGCATTCACTTTAGTTCTTCCTCCTTTAGCCCTAAATCAGCATCCACGTTCCTCGGTGGTCAAATCCTCTACAAGAATAGCTCACCATTTGATGTGCCTTGTAATGCTGGAGGAATTTCCATGACCACAAGCAGCTTCTATTCAGAAGGCTGCTAAGCCTGCCAGACTTGCCTTTTCTGATGAAGTGAGCTTTTTGAAGAAAGCGTGGGATAATATATGAAGGAATAAAATTAGTACATGATTAACTAACTGAGCAACTGTGTTGGCCAGTTTTTATGTCAACCTGACACAGGCTAGGGTCATTTGGGAAGAGAGAACATCAGTTGAGAAAAATTCCCTACCGGACTGGCCAGTGGGCAGGCCTGCTGGAGCATTTTCTTGATTAATGATTGATTATGGGTAAGCTCAAATCAAAGGAGGTGGAGCCACTCCTGGGTGGGTGGTCCTAGATAGTTTAAGAAAGCAGATTGAGCAAGCCATGAAAGCGACCCTGTAAGCAGCACTCCTCCATGGCCTCTGTCTCAACTCCTACCTCCTGGTTCCTGTCTTGAGTCATTGTCTTGATTTTCCTGGATGATGGGATATAAGCTGTTGGACAAAATAAGCCTTTTCCACCCTAAGTTTCTTTTGGTCATCAAGTTTTAACATAGCAGTAGAAACCCTGGATAAAACAGAAAATGGCACTAGAAAAAGGGGATGGCTGTGACAAACCAGACGAATTGTGGAGATTGTGGTGGCATTTTGACTCTGGACTAGAAAAGCCACTGAGTACTCAGAGCTCAAATGGGTAGTGTCACCCCTGGGCTGGTGTTCCTGGATGCTACAAGAAAGTGGGCTGAGCAAACCAGTAAGCAGCATTCACTCCTCCATAGCCTCTGCATCAGTTCTTGTCTCTAGGTTCCTGGACTGTTTGAGTTCTTGCTCTGGCTTCCCTCAGTGATGGACTGTGATGTAGAACTGTAAGCTAAAATAAATTTTCCTTCCCAATTTGCTTTTTGCCAGTGTTTTTTCACATCAGTAGAAGTAAGACAGCAAATATCCTTTGAATAACCAAAAATTCACTAATTCCATTCTCAGAATTTAGCTCTCTGTCCCACTTATACAGCCATTTTCCTAACAGAAATTGTGGTTTTAGGGATTTGAGTTTTCAAAATTTCAACTGTCAGGACTGTGTCCTTCCAAACTGTGATTAACACTGGATTCAGGTGTATCTGAACACAATCCTAGATCAGAGCCAGACACAGCATCAGCAACCACAAAGGTGCTGAGGCCAGAGTAGGATTAGGTCCTCTGAAGGACTACAAGGAAGTAAACTCTCCCTTTCAACACAATATAGCAAACTAAAAAGTGAAGGAAAAAGAAACAAAGACATACATTGATTCTTTCAAATATTATTAAGTAACATAACGATTTTGGTACCTTGTGTTTTAGAAAGACTACAGCAAGAATAAGGTATGCTGAAAAGAGCATGTACCATGATTCCTTCATAATGGAGCATCACCATGGCCATTTGTCATCATGCTGTCCATGATGACTTTCACACCACGTGGGACAGTGGAGTAGTTGCTACCAATACTTAAGGTATTCAAGACCCGCCATTTTAATTATCTTGACAGAACAAATTTTATATACCTATATGAGAAATATGGAGATATTTAAGCAAATAACAAATAAAAATAGATAAAAGGCACATAAAACTGTATTGGGTAGTATGATTACTAATCTTGATGGTCAACTTGGTTAGAATGAGAAGGGTCTGGAATTAGCAAAGCACACCTCTGGTTATATTTGGGAGGTTATTTCCAGAGACAGTAAGATCATGAGGTCTCTGGCCTGATAAATGGTTTAATTCGTTGACGGAATAAAACCCTAAGTAGTTGTTGAGAGGAGGTGGTACTTTGGAAGCCAGGACCTGAATTGAGGCCAGAGGTCACCAGCAGCAGGACTTGGAGAGCTCTGTCTTTGCCTGTCTCCTTGCAACTATGGCTCCCCTCTGCTTCCTTCCCACCATAACATGAGCTACTTTGGCATGCCTCCCCTTCATGTTTGCTGACACCTCTAGAATGCTAAGCGAAAGAATGTTTTCCCACTTTAGTTATCTGCATCAAGCATTCTGTCACAGTGAGAAGAAAGTGAACACTGTAAATATACCATTGTCTTTCAAGTCATTAACCAGAAATTATTCATTTATTTCCTAATTATTGGAAAAGGAGGCCTACAAAAACTCAGCAGTAGCTTTATTTCCTACTTCTCTTTCTTAGCTGGAAATATTACATAGAATGTACAGGATATTTATTGCTGTGGATGATTGATTGATAAATAAAACACCGATTGGCCAGTAACCAGGCAGGAAGTATAGGCAGGACTAGCAGAGAGGAGAATTGAGAGAACAGGAAGGCAGAGAAGAGGAGACACCAGCCTGCCGTCCAGGAAGCATCATATAAAGGCATCAGGTAAAGCCACGGAACACGTGGCGACATATAGATTAACAGAAACGGGCTGAGTATAAGAGTAAGAGCTAGACAATGGTAGGCTTGAGCTAATGGCCAAGCAGTTTAAATAATATAAGCGTCTGTATGTTCATTTTATAAGTGGGCTACAAGACTGCCGGGGCTTGGTGGGACCTGGAGAGAAAAACTCTAGCTACAATTTATAGAGAAATACATCCAGGAAAAAAAGGATCGTCATAGCTCTAAATAGTCCCTTTCAAAAGTCCTGTGCAAAACTGAACATGGGTGCTTGTTCCTACCAGTTGCTTTGACATTTTTAAACAGTGAAAAATTGAGGTAAAATTTGAAACCCACAAAAGATCCTGACAGGGGCTATAGATACGGCTGAAGGGGTACTTGCCGCTCTACCAGAGGACCCAAGTTCAATTCCCAGGACCCATGTGGGGTGGCTCACAACGACCTGTAACTCCAGCTGCAAGGAATCCATGCCTTCTGGCATCTGCAGGTTCCTGCACTCATGTGCACATACCCACATAGACATATGCACATATACATAATTAAAAATAAATCATTTAAAAATTGTTATAAATCTACAGTTTAAATGATTGAGTTGGAAACGAATAACTTGGACTGTCCTTCCTAAAACTATTTTTCAACATTGTATAACAATGTCTAGCTCTCCATAATTAATGTCATTGGAGATGCAGAAGGAGCTAAGGATAGAGTGATTGGGGCCATGTCGTTGTGGTATAATATTTACTAGAACAGAAAAACTGTATAATTGCTAGATAAGGGCTAAATGTTATTTCTAAAAATAACCATTCATTATGTAATCACCTTTTTATTTGATACATGTGAAAAGTTATTTTTATATGAGATGAATGAGAGAAGGAATTGGGAAAACTGGAAGAAGAGGAATAGAAAAGCAGCCTAAAGGGAGGGAAGTATCTGTAGTTTCTGAAAATGCCTATGAGAGTGTATGTATGCATGGCTCAAACCTCTGAGAGGTTTACAGATTGCTAAATTATCAAAAATAATCTACTCACATGGGCCCAAAAGCCTATTGAAAACAAAAGTAGATTTAGATGTGCTTGGAAAACTAGCCTGAAGCATATCAAAAGTCAAAGGTAGGTGGGAGGCTAGAGAAACTGAAGATTTAAAAAGATAAGAAGTATAGGCCCACCCATGGCCTGGGTGGGTAGGAAGCCATCAGGCCTTGGGGGGCCTGGGCAGGTGCCACTATGATGATCAGGTATGTGGTGGAGAAGTGAGGGAGAAGGGGGCAGGGGCCTGAGCTGTGGAGAGAGATGGAACGGAAGACTGAGACAGGGCAACAGTGAGGGATAGGCTGATATGGGGGCCTACGCTGACACCTAGTGCCATGTGACTTCAGGCTTGTGCTGCTGCCAAGAGCCATGTCTGAGTTTGTGGCCCTACCACAGCCAGGGTCTGTGTTGATGTCCATGGACTGTGTTACCACCAAAGGCCATATGGATGCCCAAGGTCTGGGCCACCACCTGAGACCATGTTGACGTCTGAGGGCCATGTCGCCACCAGGGACAAACTAATCTGAGTGGTTTGTATTGCCACCCAAGGCCATGGTGATGTCCAGGCCCAAGCTGTAGCCAAGGGCCATGTGTGGGTCCATGGTCCAACTGCAGCCAGGGTCTATGATGATATCTGTGCCCGTGTTACCACCAGGGAACATGGGGGAGCTAGCCACAGGATAGCTGGCCCCAGTGGCCTGGGTACAGAAGAATTGGTCCTGTTCCTCGCTGGCTAGTTAAGAGGGAGATCTGTCTCCCTCCATTCTCAGGAGAGCTGGACCCAACTCTCAATGGCCCTGGTAGAACTGTCTTCCCCCCTCACTAGCCACCACAATTGTACAGTTTGCTCCTGCATGAGGGAGAGCTGGCCCTGACCCTCATCTGAGTGGGCGGTCCTGATGGAGGCCTGAACTGACCAACCTAACTCCCACCCAGGCCAACATCTAGGGCTTGAGTTGGCCCACTCCAATATCTACATCATGTAGGACCTCCTGTAGCTCATGAAGGGACTGGTCTTGTGGAACCCTAGCTGTAGGATCTCCATTACTTTGGGCAACAGCAGGATATTCAAGAGAAGTTTCGATAAGAATCCAGTATTGATGGTGTACCAGAAGCCCCAGAGGCGTTGAACTACAGCAACTATTCAGCGCACTGAATATTTGCAAGTAAAGCTGTTTGAGCCAAAAGGTGTACTGAGTGACACACAGCTCCCAAGGCCACTCCAACCAAAGAATATGTGATGGCAAGATAGGAAAGACAGAGGAGCAAAATGTTTGTTTGTGTGTTTATTCTTGGGGAGGATACAAGGGTGGAGGGTTGACGTGGAAAGGCTCAGAAATCAGTGGGATTGGGGTGCATGATGTGAAATTCCCAAAGAATCAATTTTTAAAAATGTTAAAAAATAAAGATAAGAGACAAATCTGAATTTTCATTTGGAAACATTTTTAGAGGGAAAATGAAGGAAACTCCAGAGAGACTGTTTATGTGAGTTATAACAAGAGTTATCATATGAGAAATTGAAATCTGAAATAGTTACTTAATTGTCTTAAAATAATTACAATAAAACTGTTTTATAGTGTAGCCTAGGCTGGCCTCTAACTCATGATCCTCCTGCCTCAGCCTCTTCAGCATATCCTACCATGGTATGCTGGCTGGCTACTGGCTACTATAAAACTTTTTTTTGGGTGTGTGTGGGGGGGAGGTTGAAGATAGGGTCTCACTATATAGCTCTGGCTGTCCTGGAACTCACTCTGTAGACCAGGCTGGCCTCGAACTTACAGAGATCTGCCTGCCTCTGTCTCCTGAGTATTGGGATTAAAGGCATGTACCATTATGCCCAGCCAACAATAGAAACTTTATATACTACCATATATATCTTATGAAAAGTAAATACACTTTCCAAAACAGAATTTAAGAAATGAGTGAGAAGAGTAGTATTGTCTGAGCTCCCTTACACACGGGAACTGATAAGCAGCACTGTGGCTTGGGTTAGTCATCAATCAGACGGCACAAAAAATACAGAAACATTTTCAAAAAAATGACTTTATTCTACTGAATGTTTTATAGACAGGAAAAGTAAAGAGAAAATGAACCCAAAATGTCAGAAATTTAACTGCTATTTTATTTTAATCTTTCAAAATCAAACTTCTAATTTTATAAAAATTGTAATTCATTATAGATATGTTAGCATTGCAAAAGAAAAATCAAAGAAACCAAAATTTGCAAAAAATTATAATAATATACTTACAAGAAAATTCTCACACTTTAGAGAAGAAAACTTAATTTTAAGTAAACCTTTCCTTTTATAAAATTATATAATGACCATCTCCAAGGAATACACAAAAATACATGTGTTCATACCTACATATATCCATAGACACACATATATCACTACCTATTTATGTTAATATCTAGAAAAGACTATAGTATGAAATATAACTAAATTAGATCAATAACATTACCTATTTTTCTATGTGTTCAAGAATCACTTTAAATACAATATACATATATTTTATTCAGAATTCAAACTATGGTATCTATTAACAAAATGATAAATTAAGAGTGAAGATGATCAGTGAATAAATATGACTTTTGAGTTTATCCAAAAGGCTGCATTTAAATTTTTCCCTATAAATCATAGCATTGAGATATCCAACAGACTAATAGGACTATGTAGGAGAACCCACTTTGTGTCTTCCTAGAAGGAACTTGTCTACTGACTTTATTACAAAATACATTTGGTTATGAGCTAGATCACTGCACTCAACAGAATCTAATCAATTGTGGGCTCATGAAATCTTTTCAGTTCTTTTTCAATTGTTAAGTATATAGGTAATTGGAAAATTGAGTAGCTTCCTCGACAAAAGTCTACTAAATGTAGAGAGATTGCGATGGAGTATAAGAAGGGCAAAGTCTAACAGACCATCTTGCACTGAAGAAGCCAAGCTTGTAACTAAATAAAAACATCCTTTGAAATTAATGTTAGGGTGTAATTATAGATATTTTAACTGCAATAAATTATGGTCAGTTTTTTAATATTCTTTTCAATCTTATAGAGATGTCAAGAGTCTTATTTACTTTAATTCATATGATAACCACATATAATTTCTTATCTTATTCTTAACAAAATTGATTCATATCCCAGAGAAGAAAGTGTCATGAAATGGTAAGCATTCCATGTAGGCTGGATGCTTCCAGGAAAACAAAGATACAAAACCCTTATAAAGTCTACTATAATCTGTAGTTGATCCATTCAACAACAATGTTGAATAATTTTGGTTTAATTCTTATTGGATTAATCAGTTCTCAGGGAAGGTAACATTTGTTGGAAAGAAGAGTAGAATTGTCTGGAGAATGATGTTGCAAAGAATAAACAAAGCCTACTTTAAGTGTTTTGTGAAAATTAATCAAAGTGAAATGATATAGATTATCATGTTCTGTTTCATAATTTGGTTACAGTACTTCCAAGGCTTCATATAAAAGTATTCTTGTTGCACTACAAGCTAGAGTTGTGTTCAAAAGTCTCACCAGAATCTGAACGTCTGTAGCCTGCTCTTGAACCATGTGAATTGCTTTGGCCAGATCTTCTTCTCCTTCTGGAATGCTGAAATTGTCATCTGGTATCTAGACAAGGGCAGGAAGAAGGGGCAGAAATGTCAAGTACCATAGAGCAGTCCCTGCTTATATGAAGGATACATTCTCAGACATGCTGCAGATGTTTCAAACTGTGGTTAGTTCCCAATCTTACATATACTATTGTTCCCATATAAGCATGCAATAAAGTTTAATTTATAAAATGGGCACAATAAAAGACTAGTAATGATGATAGTAACATAACAATCTTAACAACAGACTACAATAAAGTCATTTAAAACTTACTCCTTATTTATGGGGTTTTCAAGACCAATTTTTGGACTATAGTTGACAATGGGTAACTAACAGCCAGAAATAGGGTATAATAATGGGCAGGTCTCACACGGTCTCTTGCACGTAAATTATACAACTAAATAAAAAGCATCATTTTTAATTAATGCTATAATGGAAACAAAAGGGGACACATCTACATGTCACTTCAGAAGACTTCTTCCTAAATAATGCTTTCAAGAAATATACTCCAGGTAGGACACTGTATGCTTCTAAAGATGACATAAGTCTGTGTACTAACAATCTTCTTGCCTGTTAAGGTCACAGGCCAGGCTCACTTCCACAATTTCGTTCAGTTTCTGACATCTAAAAGTGACTTTACATCCAAGTCTTGGAAGCAATGAATTAAAGGAAATTTCTGAGACAGGAGCATGTTTTCCAGAACTAAAATTAGGATGGAAGAAAGCAGAAGCCTGGCCTCCAGCTGGTGCTGGCAATCCGGAATCCCTGTCAAAAGCAAACTGGACAATGGGAAAAGGTCCCATACAGGAATGACCATCTATGAGGTCACAGACAAGGAAGGTGACAGGACTGAACCTAAATGGTGAGGGGGAACCAGAACAGGCAGATGTCCCACCCAGTGTAAGTGTTTAAACAGCATTCCCCAACTCACTCATAATCAGCCAATAGCTAACTTCTGTTCCACACATATAGTTCATCTTAAATAAAGCCCTTATATGTTCCAGAAAAAAAGACAAACCATTCATATGAATGACCACAGTGAACTCACTGAGATGTAAAATTAATAAATTACCTCTTCATATTCACAGTCATCTTCAGAAGCATCAGTTATGGTGACCTCTGAGTATTTTGTCAAGTTTAAATGCAAAAAAATGTGGAATAATGTTATACTAAAGTTACTTGACCTCAATTACAGTATTGGATCTAATTACCTTAATATGAAATTTGTAAATACACATAATTTAATTTTCAACCTGTTTTCTCCATAAAGCCTCTAATTTTAGATATAAATTATTTCAACTAATATTTTATAACATTAAGTCCATGAAAAACTACACTCATATATGTTTGAATGAGTATTATCTAGTAATTTCCAGTTTGACTTTAAGAATCTTTATAAAACTACAGAGGATCATTACAATAGTACAAATTAGAAAGGCTGGGTGGGTACTCAGTGGGTAGAGTGTGTCTCACTCAAGCATGAGAACCCAAGTTCAGCGAGTCAGAACCCACATAAGCAGACAGGATGGGAGGCTCCAAGGCCAGCTAGCTAGCAGAGGCAACAGGGAACAATTGTTACCCTCTCCAAAATGATAAAGTGGGGACAAATACCTAAGGTTGTCCTAGGATCTTCATGCCATCACATGAGTATGCCTGAACTTACACACAGGAACACACAAACACATTTGCACATACATGTGTGCATGCATTCATATGAAGAAAAATAAGAAAATCGTAAATTTTTCTAATTATCTGAAGCAAAACTGAATTTTCAAAAGCTTCTAAATATTCATAATGTCACACGACTATTTGGTTAAAGGATTGTAAGTGAACAGCACAATAAGCACACCAATACTTAGAAATAAGTAAACACACTACGATGTTTTCATGAGTACATCTTAAATCTCTACTCTTGAAATACATATAGGTTTCTAATTAAGTTTGTCTAATTTTTAGCATATATAAACTAACATAGCAATCATAATTCAATATTTTATGAATGCTCAAAATACTAATTACAAGAAATGATTCCAATAACAAGGAGTTCTAGAAGTGCTGCTGTGAGACCTTTAAAAGCTTTACTGCTCGACTAACAAATGAAAATCTTAACATAACATTACAATAAAGGAAATAATAACAAATGGCCATAATAGCCTCAGGGGCATGATTTTTTTTTCAGTTGGCTGGTTGGTTGCTTACATTTTTAGAATTATTAATCTAAACAACATTCTAAGTAAATACTGTGAATCAGACACTGAATATATAGTAATGGTTATTAAAGTCAAAGATGAGATTAGTCCATTTTTATTTTGTTGCTGGTTGTAATAACTGCTTTATGTCTGAAGTGTTAATATACATATAATAAGTACTATTATTTGTAATAAGAATAGATAGCACACAGTATTTAAAAAGAACTAGGAATATACCTACCTAGAACACAAATTTCCAAATGGTCTTTTTAATAAAAAAAAAATTGAGAGCCAGGTATTTGGATGAATTCAGAAGATCAGAGAAACAGAACAAGCCACAGCTAACCTCACCTTGCAACTTCTCAGCCGATCCTGTTTCCTCAAACTGGAAGCCTCTGAGTCCTCATCTGAATGGATCTCAGCTGAACTGCTGCTAAAAGCCTAAAAGCTTAAAAAGACCTCTAGTTCCTGGTCCTCACGCCTTATACACCTTTCTGCTTCCTGCCATCACTTCCTGGAATTAAAGGCATATGTCGTTCCCAAGCAAGACATGAGATCTCAAGTGCTGGGATTAAAGGTGTGTGCCACCATGCCTGACTCTGTTTTCAGCGTGGCTTTGAACTCACAGAGATCCGGATGTATCTCTGCCTCCAGAATGCTAATATTAAAGGTGTGTGTGCCACCATTTTCTGGCCTCTATGTCCATCTAGTGGCTGTTCTGTTCTCTGACCCAGATAAGTTTATTAGGGTGCACAATATATTGAGGGACACAATATCACCACACCTACCTATTTCCTATGTACTAAGACATTTACTCCTTATCCTGTTATGAGTCTGGAACTATTATCTCCATTTTACAAGTCAAAAAAATCAAAGATACAATTTTAAAGACCTTAGAACGAAGTTGGGAATCAACCCTAGATTTCAGGCTTTGTGATGTGCACAGCCTCTCCAGTCTTCACGAATTCTGTGCTGGGCAAATACTAGAAGTGTTTGCACTTATTTCTCGTGGGATTCTAAGCTTCTAAATACATTATTAATATTCAATTCCATAATAACCCATTATTGTTCACTGTCTGCCTATTCCTATCACTCACATGAGACACTTAATCCTAATTCACCTATGACCAATTCCCAGATACCAGATCCTTGCCCAACAGTCAATATTCTGTGGTCAAGCACAAGTGTCTCTCCCATCAATAAGGGGAAAAGTAATTAAGCTCAAAAATAAGTAGTCCAAAGATTAAACAACTACTCAAAATGGTGCATGCCTGCAATCTGTTTCATAACTTCAATGTATCCTCATAAATACTTTGAGGAGAAATGTGCCTACTTGTGTTAGTTATCTATGGCTGCAAAACAATTCCCAATAGAATGTTCTTCCTTCTCCTATAATGCCTTGTCCGCTATTTCTTAGGAAGCATCAAGCTGCTGCAGCCGTATCTTTAAGGAACCAACATAAGTGCTCTGAATACTTGTATTATCCCAAGTTCCACAGCCACTCTGATATTCCAGAAACATTTCTTACGTTAGCATCTCAGTTTCCAAAATCTGTGTTTATTATTTATTGCTGCATAACAAACTTCTAATAACATTTGGTTTAAGAGAACAATAAGCAAACACTGCTTATTACAATGTAGATGAACCTGGAAGACAGCAGACCAAGCAAAAATAAATCAGAAACACATAGGAAATCAGTACACCAAGCAAAAATAAATCAGAAACACGTAGGATCTCACTTACTTCTGGCACCTACAAGTTGTTCAACTTAAAGAAACAGACAGTAGAAGGTAGTTACCACAGGTTAAGTGTGGAGAAAATGGGGAGATGTTGATCAAAGAGAATGCATTTCCAATTATGAAGTGAGTAAGTTCTGGAGGCCTAGTGCACAGCATGGTGGCCATGTGACAATAACGAGTCATATACTTGACATTTTCAGAAAGCATAGATTTTCAGTAGCTTCACGACACCAAATGAAAAACTCCTCAAAAAAAAAAAAGAAAAATTAGAGCTAATACATGATCCAGCTGACCATGCATGGATATATACCCAAAGGGACCAAAGTCAGCATACACAGAAATGCCTGTACAGCTGTGTTCATTGCACCTCTGTTCACAACAGCTAAAGTACAGGAACAGCTTAGATGTCCATTAACATGGACTGATAAAGACTATGTGGCTCATCTACATGCACAATGGAACTCTGTTCAGCCATAAAGAAGAAAAACGTCATTTGGAGGAAAATGGAACTGAAGATCATCATATTAAGTATAAGAGACCCAGAAAGACAAATGCTGCATGTTTTCATTCATATGAGAAATCTCCATATTATATTATACCCAATAAATTCATATATACATGATACCAAAGTAGATAGTATTAGAGGTAGATTAGTGGGAGGTGGGAGGATGGAACAAGAGAGCTACACAGGAAGGACTGTGAAGCAGGGTACACGATATACATGTATAAAATGTCATAATGAAGCAAACTATTGTGGATGCTAACTAAAGCAATCATTTTTTAGAATGTAACCACATGAGGCAAATACTCTGTCTTAGTTACTTTTCTGTCACTGTGATAAAACACCGTAACCAAGGCAACTTTTAGAAGAAAGCACTTATTTTATCTTCTGATTGCAGAGGGTTAAGTCCACAAAGGCAAAGAGAAGGCAGCAAACAGGCATGGAGGCTGGAGCAGGATGCTGGAGTTCCCATCTTGAACCACAGCACACAGCAGAGAGCAACCGGAAATGGTCTTAAAGGTCGCCTCCAGTGACATACTTTCCCCCAAAAGACATGCTCCTAAGCCTCCCTAAACAGTGCCATCAACTGGAGACCAAGGATTCCAATACATGAGCCCATGAGGGACATTATTGTCATTCAAACCACCACATGTATTAATTTCTCATCTGTAATCATTTCACAATGTCCTAGATATATGTATCAAAGTTTTACAGTGTACAGCTTGAACGTATGCAATTTATATTATTAATCATATTTCAATAAAGCTTGCAAAAGGAACAATTAACATTTGTTATGTCACAGTTTCTGAAGGTCAAGAAAACATGAGCTACTTAGCTGGATGATTCTGAGGATCAACCATGATGACCCAGTCAAGGATAGTAGTCATCTGAAACCTGAGCTAACGCAGCAGCATGTACTTATAGGACAGCTGAATGACATTGTCTCACTGTTGGACGAAGGTCTTTGTTTAGTCTTCATGTGATTTTCTCCTCAGACGTAGTAGCTAAGCTTACTTCAGAATTAACAATCAATGATGAGGAAGCCACAACAGTTTTATCACCAAGCCTCAAGTCACAAGTTCAATATCTTAAAGGTTGTAGAAGGCAGGGCAAGTATGTTCAGTATATGAGGACTAGTGAAAAGCTTGACCTGCTAGGGGTACAGCTTAGTGGGACATCGCTTGCCAAGCCTGCATGAGGTCCTAGGATCTATCTCCAGAACCTCAAAAGCAGAACATGAATTCCAGGAGGCAGGACAATTGCTTATCATGTTAGAAATGGCCCAGCTACCAAACTGTCTTATATGCTTTCAAGAAACCTAGAAAAGGAAATACGTGAGAAAATCATTTAGAATGGTCCCTAGGCTACAGTAAATGCTATACATCTATTTTTTATTCTTCCTTTCCTCACTCTAGAAAGAGATGATCATCTATGAAGAAATCTTTGCTCATTGGTTAAGGGAAAAGGATAAATAAAGCCAATCTAGGTTTCCCTCCAGTTCTGGATTTGCATTTTCTGATACATTTTTATTTACTTAAATAAAATTTCCTGGGGGCTACTCCAAGGTGATTTCAATACCAGTCTCTTGTCAATCAGTCTCCAGAAAATAATGTCATTCTTCCCACTTGTACATGATGAATTCCTAAACAAGGTAAATATTCTAAAATCCTCTGCAGACTTTAAAAGTTACAAATGAACACACACTATCTATGTGCAGAATAGATGCAAAAGGTGAGTTGTTAATGTGGTGATAGAGAAATGAAAATGTGGTTTGTCCTCAGAGCACTGGTAATATCAGGCAATACTTGGAAGTCTTATACAGCAAATGTTCTAGGCAATAACTCTTAATCATGAAGAACATATTGCTTCCTCACAATAAAAAAAACAAGAGTATATGAAAAATACCACTTCATTAAGCATGGAAGTGTTTCCCATGGAGTACAGTAATGTTTATTTTCAAAATGACCGTTTGAGATTGAATATCCCAGTCATATCTAAGATGAAAATTAAGAAATAGAAATTAAGAGATTTCCTAGGGAATCACCTGGCTATAAGTGACAGAGACAAGTTTCTTGTGTCTAATGCCAAGAATTTTCTGTCCTATCACACTGCTTTTACACTGGCACAATAAGAATATGGGGTTTATTAACATCTTAGATAATGTAAGTAAAAAATTTGTTTTCAATATCCTAGAAAATGAACTCACATATTTGTTTTCCAAATCTCGGTGGCACCTTACCAGCAGCTAAATAAAATCATTTAAATAGCTCCATTTGAAGACCACAGAGGAGAAAAAAGTATAAAACAGCTAGCGGCTATAGAGCTGATCATTAATTTAACCAAGGCCAAATGATTAGTAAGAAGAAAAATCAAATACAGAACAAAGCGCCCAAAAGGAGAGCCGCTATACTTTTTGACTGATACCTTTAAGTATCCACAACAGATACCTTCTGTATCTGTACAGAAGGGCTTCCCAGAGCAACTCATCTCTAAGGTGGTGGTGCGGTGTTCTTGAAAAAGCAGGTGGACTATTTATGGTGTGGATATTTGTATGCATCTGTTGTCTGGACAGCTAGCAACACATGGCCAATGCACAAGCTAATACTAAATGATTCTGTGGCAATTTACAAATGTGCATGTCACTGGAAATACAGAACTCAGTGAACGTGAAAATTGGAGGAGAAAGGGAAACAGAAATACACAGCAGTGTAGTACACTCGGAGGATCTCAAAGACTTAACCTCGAAACTACAGGCTTGACTCTAACCTTACCAGTGCTTGGGGTAAAGATGGGTTTGTAGCCAGATGCCAATTCCTGATCCTTCCCACTGAAAACAGATAACCTGCCCAGCACATGAAAGTATTTTCTGTTTCCAAAGCCTCAGAGGTTCTCACAAAGAGAATGCACTGTATCCAAATACTGATCCCCTCGACCCTTGGGACAGCCTGAGAAATGAAGAAGAATCTGATGGAGAATCACCTGTAAAAGGAAATTTGGAAAACATTTCTCTGGAGAGCAATCTTGCAAGGGTGAAGGGGGCAAGTCATGGACAATTGTCTGCAAGGAAAATATAACACTTGCTCTGCTTCGACTTTCACTGAGCAACTTTCTCACCCGCGACCTACTCTCTCCGGAGAGCCCGTGTTCTAGGAAACACCCACATACAATTACGCTCTTCGTGATCTGCATGCAGAGCTGTTTTCCAATGGGAAAAATAAGTGAGCATTTAGACCAAATTGTTTTAATGATGCCAAGCTGGCTCTGAGCAGTTCAAATGTTTCTACCCGATATCTGCCCACTACTCTTCCAAACAATAGTAAAGTTGCACTCCAGATCCAAATCTCATTTTCCACCTTTTCTATTGTCCTGGGCTCTAGGCCCTGCCTTTCTGTGCACTCACATCTGCAGAGCCCTCAGTCTATAGCCTCTTCTTGCTCTTGTCCTTCCTATGGCTATCCTTTCCTGCATACATCCACGGCATTTCGCACCTCCAGGCCAGATTCTCTATCCTACAGCTGTGGCCTAGTTAGACTGCAGCACACACTCGGCCACATCTTCACATTTCTAGGAGGAATTTAGGGACGTCGAATTTTACAGTATGAAACACTCCCTGATAGTCACCATGTCTAGTCTCTAAATTCAAATGCTGGTCTCTGAACTAGCAGAATCTGCCCTAGATCCTTATATTGTGGATCCCATTAGAAGATGGGCCAGTATTTATAATGCATGCACCAAAAGTACCATGGAACACTGGCACTATCCCAGTACCACAGAAGACACAGCTTCATGACCAAATGCCTTTGACGGACATTTCGACTGGACTAACAACAGATATGACAGCCTGAATGGGTCACAAGTATGTTCTTCTACAAATGGATCAATGAACAATTTGCGGCTATGAGCAATAAACTTCTCCACTTACAAGACCCATCCACTGCCACACTTGTAGGCAGGGATTATGGCCAGCAGCATCTTTAGAGAGAACCAGAATGTGACATCACTAATTAGGCTTTCCATGATTTCCCAGAGTTGTAGACAGAAATCACTTTGCAATTTTTGCCATCTTCTCAGAGCCAATGCTCATAGAAGCAATAAAAAAAAATCTAACCTAGATCCTCCCTCATTAACATTTTATTTACCAAACAGGAAAGGTACTATAAGTAACAAATATTACTGTCATCTTTCTCTTATGAATACGAGCCTAAATAAAGTTAACTGAGAAATATAGATGACAACTAATTGGCATGTCTATTATCATATTCTCACGGTTGTTTACTTCTGGCAGTCTTTACCAAGTCTTCTTGAGTCCTCTGAATCATTAGCGCGGTATACACAAAGCTACTACCAACTCAATGGACTCAGCACGAATGGAAAGCTACGGGCCACTCTGGTACAAGGCAGCTATATCATATCTTCTGCTCAGAGCTGGAGTAACTGTCGGTCACATGTAAAATGCATAGTGACTGTATTTCCAGTGACATGGGGGGTGGTAGTATATGGGCCTTTGTAATTTGTAAGCCGGGAGACACAAAGACAGGGGCTCTGCACACTATTCTTCTATCTGAACTTTTTGGGTTTTTGTTTTTGGAACAGAGCCTCACTATGTAGTTTCGGCTACCTTGGAACTGCCAATCCCCTGCTTTATTCAACACTCTGCGGGCTGTGATTGTGGGCATGTGCCAGCATGCTCAGCAGTGTCTGAAAATGCAATGGTCAGAAGTCAAGATAATCGTCTCTAAGTTTGCTTCTCCAATTATAGTCCTTAGACCTGTAGCATCTTGGGAGCTTGTTAGCCACAAAGAAACTCGGTGCTCACCTGGATTTACTGTGTTAAACTCATCATGTAAGATTCATGGGTGAGTCATTAAAAGTAACACAGACTACAGGACACAGAACAAAATAGCTGTTCTCTCTAAACAGCCCATGATATTAATACATGTAATACTGAGTATTCCAGATTTAGTAATAAGGCTGTTGGCCTAGAGTCTACATTCAGGTTGTCAAATCTTTTTATTTGGATATATGTAAGAAATCCTAGTATCCAAACACACTTTCTTATGATAACTGGAAGTACATTAGTTGAGTAAATAGAAATGTGTTAAATGTTTCACAATTATACTTCACAGTCATAAAATTTCAGTGCATATCATTTTATAAACTCAGAAACAGGTGTTATCTAGAGGAATTTTTAAAGAAAGGAAGAAAGAAATAAAGGAAGGGATGGACAGACAAGCCTGTCCTTATCTTAGCTATTATATTAGCTACTTCTTTTTAGTTACTCAATTAGCATTTTTTGACAAAACAACAAAATGTTTAAAAAAATAAACTATAATAAAAAGCAACAATGATGGAATTTTCATTTAAATGAAAGTTATCAGTGAATGTCACTCCAACCGTGAGGCACGTTGCACAGACAACAGGCATCTTAGATGGGATGCCAGTCTAATGCTACAGCGTTGTTCCGGGGTAGGTCTGGAATCCTTCATTTTGCTGTAGACACTGGGTCTGTATCCAGAGCTGAAGAGGATGCAAAGCCTCACTTTAACTTCATCCAGTCATGAGAAACTGCTGCTGGGACAGTGGGAACCTTAGAGCAGACAGTAAACTCATCGACACAGACTAAGATGCTAAATTCTTACTGTTGGAATACACAGAAAGGCAAAACGTTAAACACCAATCAGGGAGTGCAGTTAGGAGAGGAAGATGAGCCCTCAATGCTTCTCTTTCCTAGAGTGTGCATTTCATTTTCCTTCCTGGGAAAGGGTTTTGGTTTTGACAAGTAACACCAAAATCAATGAACCTTTAGCTGGATTAGTGCAAACTCCTTCCAGCCTACCTCTAAAAATTGAAACTGGGAACTCCTAAAGAGGCACACCTTATTAAGCAGCCCTTAGTCACTACTCTGACTAAAGATCCACCAAACCGTGACTTTAAAAGTATCAGTGACAACCACCACCAGCCTTTCTGTCCGAGTTTGGTAGACAACTACTTGGTCCAGCATATTTTATAATATTGCAACTATTTTCCTAACGAGAAGTTCTATGAGGAATCCATGTACTCCTTGACTAGATTTCTAAATGCTGTGATGACCGCAAAGAACCACATCATGTCTGCCGCCAGCACACCTTGAGAAAGTATAAAACACAGAAGCAATTCCATCATGAAGCCCTTGACAGGAGAAAGAGGAGTCACTGCTAACAACGAGCAGGTAACAGGAAGGACTGCTGCAGCTTTAGGATGTTTCTCCTCAACACCTTCCCTAAGCCATAACAAAACACTGAGGCCCATATTAATGGAAGCATTTCCCACATTGTCCTAATTGGCCTCTGATACTGTGATGGAGCGCTAACCTTTTGGCTGGGACAGGAAAGGTTTTATTGGGCTTACAGGTTACTATCAATTGACGGAAGCCAGGGCAGGGAAGGAAGCAAAGCGGGGCCATGAAGCAGAAACCATGGAGGAACACTGCTTATAGGATTGCTTCTCTGGCTTGCTCAGCTACCTTTCTTATAAAGCAGAGGTCTGAAGCCTAGGGATGGCACCACCCACAGTGGGATGGGTCCACCTGCATCAATTAGCAATCAAGAAAATGCCCTGTAGACATGGCCATGGGACAACTGATCTAGACAATTCTTCAACTGAGCTTCCCTCTTTCCAGGTATACACATTGGCAACTGTCCTGGTTAGGGTTTCTGTTGCTGTGATGAAACACCATGACCAAAAAGCAAGTTGGGGAGGAAAGGGTTTATTAAGCTTACACATATTCATATCTGTTCATCTGAGGAAATCAGAACAGGAACTCAAACGGGGAAGGAACTGGGAGGCAGGAGCTGATGCAAAGGCCATGGAAGGGTGCTGTTCACTGGCTTGCTTATTATGCTTGTTCAACTTGCTTTCTTAGAGAACCCAGAACCACCAAGCCCAGGCATGGCCCTACCCACAGTGGGCTGGGCCCTCTCCCATCAATCGCCAACCAAGCCCTACAGGCTTACCCACACACAACTCAGTTTTTGTTTTCACAGTCAAGTCTTATGAAAACATTTTCTTAATTGAAGTTCCCTCCTCTCAGATGACTTTAGCTTGTATCAAGCTGACATAAAACTATCCAGCACAACAATTGAAATTATGACACTAATGATGAGTCCTGCTTATGTGTCTGGTTTGAGCCACATTAATCTATACATGTTCCCTGTTTCTGGATGTTTAAGAAGAGTAGCAAATGATTTCATGGATAATTCAAGTAACCTCTTCCAAAGGCCTTTGTCAATACTGGTAGGTTATTATCCAGTACCAGGAATATGATATGAACTATAAGGGAAATCTGGGCAAAATGTACTAAATTAGAGGTAATTACACATACATGCAAGGTAAAGGACACTGGGATTCTGATTCACTTATGCATACTATAATTTCTATTTATCCACTGAAGCAACTGAAGAGCTATAGACTTTAAATCCAGGAAAGTCTCACTTCGCCAACTATCATAATTGCCTTACAAAACAATGTCAAATAACATTATACTGTCAACTTCTAATTATGCATGTGAAGAGAGCCCAGGGATACAAGGATAATTGGCATTTACAATTAATCCTCAAACTTCATTTTGACTAATAGTAAAGCCTCTCCCATGACTAAATCTCTTCCCTCAACACTGAATGTAACACAATCAACTAGTTAGATGTTTGACTTTGCTATCCCCTGGCTATCCTTCAGTTGAAACATGAAATAGTAATCAGTCAACCATGAAGAGGTGGAAGAAAAACACAGAAGCTACATAATTAACGAATTTGATAATAAAATCCCGAAAATTAGATTTGCTTACGTTTGCAACTGTGACTTAAAGCCTTTCTTGTAAGATCTGTGTATAACATATGAACTCACAGAGTTTGGCAGAACACACAAGACCTGTACAGCTTCAAGCCAGATGGGAAAGAAAACTAGACTCAGGGTTCCAACCCTAACCAAGGAAGCTATCTGCAACTGATACAGGTTGACAAGGGAAAAATCAGTTTTCAAAGTCAATGGTTTCATTGGGTGATATCACATTCCACATTCCAGATCAGGCCTAATGCCAGGGAGTAGCTTCAAAACAAAAAATGAACTCAAAGTTATCTTTGTAGGCATTTTGTTTCATTTTGGTTTGGTTTTGTTTTTTGGTGTTTTTAGTCATATTGGTCTTTTGCCTGTTTGTTTTGAATTTCATTTTTGTGGGGTTTTTTTTTGAGGAGGTTGCTGTTCTTTATTATTTGTGGGTTTTCTTTCTTATTTTTGTTTTTGTTTGGGGGGAACCATAAAATTGGGTGGGGAGGGAGATGGGTAGGATATGGGAGAAGATGCAGAAGGAGATAAACATGATCAAAATATATTGTATTAAAAATGTTAATTAAGAAAAGATGGGTGTGTAAACTGAAGCATGTTGCAGTCTTAATTCAGTGTTCTTCTGGAAAATTCCATAAACCTGATTTTCTTGTTTAAAGTTTCATTGTGTAAGAATCCTGTATTTATTTTACAAATATAATCTTCAAAATATTATCAAACTATCAGTGTCAATGTTAATAACTAAACTATGTCTAGAGAAATCATTTTCATGACGACAAAAATTTCACAAATGTTTTGTTGGAATTCACCAGCAAGGACACTGGAAAATCTTATACTTGGTGCAGATGAACTCAGAAATTATAACTTGAATTATTTTTTAACTTGAAAGGGAATATTCTGGAACAGACAGCCTGTTTGAGCTATGAAAACAGACAATAAAGACTCAATTATAACACTAAGGCACCTACATATTTTATTCAAATCGATTTCAAGATATTCAAACTTCCATCCTATAAAAGTCATTTTCTATCCAATATAATACTACATGTTTTCTTTAACTTTTTTATTCACTTCTGTGTGACTCCCGAAAATATGGATATATAACTAAGCCTGCTAAAGCTCACAAAAAATGGATCACTGTTGGATCTAGGAGATCTTAAATTAAGACACAAGGGATTATAACTGTACAGAAAAATAAAGGGAGATTTTTACTGTCTTTGACAGCTTTATGGATAGCCATCTTTCTTTTATCTTCTGAAAGAAAGAGTTACATGGCTCTTACTTAACAAACACTGCACATTAATCCAGAATAATTAATGCACCTATCTAGAGGAGGGACGTGTAAGGCCTTACAAAAATTAGTGACCCTCATTATACACATAACATTGTTCAACTTTTTCTGGTACCTCCCATCATAAGTGCTCATCATGACCTGTTGCTTTCTTCCCAGTATGTGTCAGCTCATTCCACCAACATTTAGCAGCCCAATGGCGGGGGCGGGAGAATATTTCACCAGTGTTACCACTCAAGAGCCCAAACCAAAACCACTAAAGAAGGTAGCCAGCCTTACAGGGGCGAATTATTTAGGACTGCGCAATCGGACCCCCTACAAGACCATGAGTACAGTCTGGGCTTTAAAGCCCAGAGGCACAGAACTCCCTTAATCTCTCTTGAAGATGGGAAGTTATTCCGAAGGTATTCTGAGGACTTACTTGTTTGTTTGTTTTTTATTTGTTTATTTTGGACAACCACTAAATCCTAGGAGAACTGACTCAGTTCCTTGAGGCGCCTCGATGTCCCCAACAGCCCTCCATCCCCCAGGTCATTAGTGTGAGGGACGTGGTCCTGGGAAGGCTTCCCTATGCTCAGGATCACGGAGGACCCTACACCCCTAGCATGACTTCCGTGGGCGGCTGGGGTGACAAGGGCTCCACCGGGGCGTCCCACCGACTGGGCATCCGATGGATGCGGCGGTCCGCAGGCGCCCCCCGGAGGATGCCCCGCGCGCAGGCCCCGTGCGTCACCGTCACCGGCGGCCCCCAGAAGGATACGCTCCAGGTAGTAGGCACCATCGGCGGCCACCGGCTCCCCCGCCGCCGCCGCCGCCGCTGCCACCGTCGTGTCGCCCGAGGACGACAAGCCAATGCCCAGCGCCTCCTCCAGCACCCGCAGCTGCGGGACCCCGCGCGGAGCAGCCATCCCCGCAGCCGGGCCCACGGTACCCCCACGGTGCCACCACGGTGCCACCACTGACCCGACCGGCGTGGCAGCTCTCGCGAGATCTCGGGACCCTTCACCCCTCTTTAGCCAACAACCCGAGGAGCCTAGCCGTCTGCGTGTCCGCGGTTACTACGGCAACGCGTTGCCTAGTTACCCCCGCCGCCCCACGCCGCTTGTAGCGGAGACCGGATGCCGCTGACCCAGGGGCTTAGATGACGTTTTTTCACCCAGGCTACTTGTTGGGGTTTTGGGGGGTTTGCTTGGTTTGGCCTTTTGCTTTGACGCCGTTCTTTCTCGCTTCTCTTTCTTCGTAGCTTTCCTTTTCTCATGTTTCTCACACGCCAAACATCAGTCCTCAACTTTTAGATATGTTAGAGAACCCCAAATATTTCCAGTGGGGGCAGACTTAAGGGGAGGATACTCATCTCTCCAACGAGAGGAAGGAGGGGTGCGTTCTAGAAACCATTATTGGCCTAATGAGGAGCTGCCCAGTGTCCCTCAGACCCTTAGCGATGAAGGGTGAGGGCGCTCACCTGCATTACACCCTTTCTAGCAATCTTTTAATGCATTTATGTGGACATCTGTTTTGACTTTGGCCGCATACGCACGGACTTGGAATAGTCCCAGTCACATCAAATTATAGCATTGATTTTTGCTGAGGTAAACCCATGTCCATAAAAATTATGAGCTACCTATGACCCTAACATAAAGTTTTTACATGATATTTGGGCTAGGAAATGTAGTTAAGAGCTAAATGTGCTTCCTCTGGGGGAAGAGGGCAGGGAGGAAGAGAAGGAGATAAATGGAAGAAAGAGACAGAGAAGACAGAGGTGAGGGAGGGGGAAGGGAGAGAATTAACTGAATTGTCCAGTCATGTGTCTTACTGCTGTGGCTGGAACTTAGTGTTTATATAGTGTATGCAATCAGGCATAATTAAGACCACTTTTCTTTCAGGTTCTTTTTATTCTGCATTGCTTGATGAATTCTAGTTGGTAACTATATAAAAGCTCCCATTTATTAAGAGACAGACAGACAGACAAACAGACAGAGAAAGACGGGGAGGAAGAGGGACAGGCAGAGAGGAGAGAGAGGGGGTGGGAGGGAACTGGTAACTTCCTAGGGGGTGATTGAGACCCCCAGTGTTGGAAGCCGGAACTAAACAAGAGCCCATTTCCTTCACAACTTAGCTCTAGCCACACCACTAACTGCCGGTAGGCCCCAGCCTCCTCATTTGTAAGCTGAGGATAATGTCACCTACCTCAAATGGTTGCTATTAGCTGTAAATCAACAAAGCATTAGGAACCCATTCAGAGCATACAGCAGTAAGAAATGAGAGCTGTTTCTATTAAACATGTTTGTCTTGGTTTTGAGTTTTAGAACACAGGACACAATGATGTCTAAACAGTTCAAGTTGCTGTCATTTTCTCACATCAAACGTTCTGAGTGCTCATTAAATGCATGGAACTGAAAATACAGAAGTGGAATTCTGAAAATGGGGATCCATTGACTTATAGGGAGTCTGCTCTTCATTTCCAAGGAAGCATGACCTCAGCTATCAAGATGCTTAGCTGTAAACTGAGCCTTGAAAAGCCACCTGGGTAGTCAGGACCATGCACTGTTGATGTCTAGAAGGGCAAGTAGAAACATGAGACCCACAGAACTCTCGGAGCTTGTAATGTTTATTTTATCTGCTACAAAGTCTCTGTTGTCTTTGAACATAGCGTGCCCTCTTCTACAGACACCTTGATATCCAAGCTCTCCCTCATTGTCTTAGGTAAATTAAGCTCCCTGGACTACATTCTATTTTTTCTTTTTATTTATTTATTTATTCATTTATTTATTGTATTAAATGTTCTAGTCCTTTTACATACCAACCACACATCCACCTCTCCTCCCTCCTCCTGCCTCACCAGCCTCCCCCGCCCCCAACCCACCTCCCATTCCCACCTCCTCCAAGGCAAGACCTCCCATGGGGAGTCAGCAGAGCCTGGTACATTCTCTTATAAAGACTTTTCAAATCTATCTACCTAGGTATAGGGTAAGTGGGTGGGGGGAGAGAAAATATATAAAGAGTTCTTTCCCAGTACTTGGCAAGCAGAGGCAGATGGATCTCTGAGTTTGAGGACAGACTGCTCTACAGAGTGAGTTCCGGGACAGCCAGGGCTGTTACACAGAGAAATCTTGTCAAAAAGAAAAAAGTTCTTATCATTTCTGATATATCTGATATTTTCTGTAAGTAATGTAAGTAAAATTTGCTTAAAATATTGTGACTGTGATGAGCCCAAATTGAATATTTATAAAGAGCTTAATATATAAGAATTGCTATATGGTAAAGCACAATTTTTTTTAGAAATAGTCAGGACTTGAATATAAGATATGGTTTAACAGAGTCATGAAATACAAAGTATAGCCAGTATTAACTGTGTAAGATAGAAAGTCAGACATACTTGTCAAAAGGTCTGGAAATGAAAAAGAGGTATTTTACACCCCAAAAGAGAAAATTTGTGAGTCTCGTTATGTCAGGCTTCCAAACAACCAAGGTATTAATTGAGTTACTAATCCATTTATGTCTGTGTAATAGATTTCAAATTATAAACTCACCCAAGATCTGTCGCCTATTACAATTGAAAGTATGTTCCACAGAGACCTAATCATTAATGTTTCAAAAATTTCAAATTAAAAGAAGTTTTAGCATTTGTGTAAGCTCTTTGATATCTACAATGGATAAACTATGTTTTAAAGAACAATTTGATAAAAAATTTAACAAACATAAAAAAATAATGCTTTCAGATTTTAGAAAAAGAAGGAATCCATGACGACTGCTACTCTCTTAGAAGTCCTCTGTCTTTGCAAAAAATGCATTTGAAAGCTGCCTTGCTGTGTTTTGGAATTGCTAGTCTGTAGATACTGCTTTCATTTAAAGGGGGTGGGAAAAGCTTAGTAAGAGAACACACACACACACACACACACACACACACACACACAGACCTTTAGATTACAATAGTGGTTTGAATTATAATATATTTTTATCCTATAGATGTTCTTTTTTGGGGGGTATATTTTACATGCTTCCTTAAAGTGGGGATGAAAAAAAAAGAAGCCAAATGCCTTAGCATTTTGATGAATGAGCAGGAAACTGCTTTTTGCTTTGACTGTGCTCCCAAAAGAGGTAAACAAAGAAAACAGCGGAGACAGTCAAAATGAAGCAACAATTACAAAGGACAGCAAATGTAATCTCCTCCCAGCCTAAATGCTCCATTTATGCAAAAGTGAAATTATTTTTAAAAGCAAAACCAGAAAGCAATCTGGCAATGAATACACTCTGCACGTGTATAGTTTCAAAGCAGAAAATACTCACATGCAAATATGTTGCAAAGTACAATTCAATTATCAAAGATAATGGCATTCATTTGCTACCAATACAGCCCAAACCATTTATTGATGCACCTTTTTATACAAGTAGCTTTCTTATTTTCTTTCAAAATCTCACAGTAAGTGGTAGTCAGGTTTAGGATTTCTGAATTCATGGAAATAGTAGAGTAGCAATTGTGCTGAAAATTATCATTTTTTTCAAGCACACATGGCACATTTTACTATCTTGCACTAGCATCCATTTGAAAATCCATTCCTCCCATATTCTTTCACTGTGTGATTGAAACAGAGTCAGCCAGTTCTCAGTGGTGAATAGCACCTGACACAAGCTTAACCCAAAAGAACTTCTCATTTCTTTTGGCTACAGCAAGAACCTCTGATTTCCAATATAATTCCTGGCTTCTAGTCCTTTCAAATTAAAAGGCGTGAGGGCTTCATGGGAAAAATAGCTGATTCTAGGCCTTGCCCAGGGAGGTACAAAAGGACTCGGAAGAAACTTCACAATACCAGAAAGTTTAAAAAAAAAAAAAAAGTCTCTCCTGCTACAAAGAAAAAAAATAATCACAATGATGGAGCATTATGAAAAAGATACAGCCATCCATTGAAGGAGCTACAAGGAGCAAAGTCGGGCCAACTGTTAATAAAACAGTGTTGAAATATAAGCCAAAGTACGAAATTAATATCTGAATCCGTGCTGTTATTAGTAAATGCTTAAACAAATAAATGAGAGAGATGAAAAACAGCCAATAAAGAACAACTACCAAAAAATGTAAATAAATCCATAAAAACACAAAATTGGGAACCATAAATATTACAAAAGGTCAGTAAGACAAAAAAAAAAGCCTGAACAAAGCCATATGACTCCTGAAGTCTACAAAAATACCATTGACTTTGTATTGTGTTGGTCATTTTCTGCTGTGTATAGCGCCTACCCTTAAGGGTGATTAATATACCCAGAGACTTCATTGGTGAGAAATAATTTTGCCTTTGTAAGCTGATGTTAATTGGAGGTAGCTTCATGGTCGGGGATGTCACTGTGCACTTTTAAATTGTGGGCTACACATAGCAAGTCCTACAGAAAACAGTATAGTAATGTTGGGGGATTCGTGACTTACCATTTTAATTAAAATACTACTGTAAATAAAGGCAGATACATACATATACACACTTAATTTATATCATCTACATATATGATATAATATATACCACTGTAAATAAATGCAGATACATATATATAACCTACATGTGATAATCTTTGTTTTTATTGAATTCAGTCTTTTTTAATACCTTTTATACATGTTCTTCCATGTTTTTCTCCATGTTCATGTGCAGCACACATGACCCCTCTGTGTACTTTTAGATTCATGCAGAATAAGCCGGATGACAAGGCTTATCAGTCATGCATGCAGTCTCTCTAATCACCTATGTAATATGTAGGTGTAACATGGTAAATGGAAGGGTAAGCCAAAGAGAGAAACTCTTTCTACCAAAAGGTGCTTCTGACCACGGTGTTTTAGTCACAGCAACAAAAAAGTAACTAAGACAGCAGGTCAGCAGGTTGAGGAGCTCACAATGTGACTGAGTAAACAGTGTTCCTTGCTCTCTGGAGGAAGAGGACTAGTCCATTTTCTGCGTCCTCTAATGTTTCCCGTTTTCTCCAAAAGTGGAGGGCCCTTGACCTTCTCTTGGTTTCTGTACAACACATGCAAGCCTCTGCTTGTGTCGATGTCCTGTGGCCTTCTACATCACCCTTGTAGCATGCAAGAGGCTATCACAAATATGATGTTCATGCTGTTTGCTGCTGCCCACGTAATTCAGGTCTTATGTTCTGGTCCATGAGTCTCACATCTTCTTCTGTATCTTTGAAACTGAGTAAACAAAGTTTGTTTTCAGATAGGATAAAATCTCTGAGCCTTTGTACCTCATAGAACCCTATATACAAAATGGAACATCTGTTTTACAAAGTCGGGGTGACATAATTATCTTTTCACCTTTTTCTTTTTCATATGCAAAAAAATGCTTTATAGAAACGTTTTCATTCAGTTTGAATTTAAAAACTTATGTTTGTAATAGTTGGATTTTATTCTCTGATGTACGTATACAGGAGAAACTATATTTAACCTTCCCCATGTAATGTAACCGTGAACACTACTATAATAAAATCCATATATATAAAACTTTAATTAACAAATTTCTATAATATAGTTTATGCTTAATATTTTTCCTTAACAAACAGTGAAGCAAGTGTTGTCACTCTTATGCTTATTGCTATTTAAATTTATAATATTTAAAATCTTTTATTCTTTTGTTTTCATGTTTCCTAAATTTATACATTGTCATAAGCCTACATCTAACAATTCTATTAGAAACATTTTTTACATTTATTTTCTTGTGATTGACCTGGATATATTTTACAATGGGAAGTTTCAGTTAATTATGTCTATATTTTCTCATATATCTTCAGGACTTATGATTTTACTGTCTAGTCAAATCTCAAGTCATATAAATACCTTTCTTGAAGTAGTTCTTGAACATTTCTCAGTTTTTATTTTCCATCTTAGTACTTTAACTCACTTGTAGTTTAGTTTCCTGTAAAAGATAAGGTAGATCCCACTTTTCCCAGGCAATTGGTCAATAATGCCAGAAATCTTTTTTAAAAATAAACTTACTTTCTCACTAAAAGCATCAGTATACCAATTTTTATTTAAACTGAGACTTATTTACAGAATATTTATAGCATTCCTTCAATCTGCTTACCAGTTTCTATACACACGCCATATTAATTTGTGTTCAATGATTTTTGACAGTTTTTATAGTCTGATATCTGGAAAGTCAAGTTCTTTCCTTATTCCTTTTGAATATTTTCCTAGCTTTCTTCAGATAATAAACATTAACCTTATTTCATAAATGCTTCTCTCTACCCACTTTAGGATTCTGACTGACACTAGACTAAATTTGCATACTCATTCTGGATGAATTGACTTCATAATAAGGTGACTCTATTCAAAAACATAGTAGACCTCTCTCTTTGTTCAATCTCATTTTATGTTTTCCAATCAGATTTTATATTTCTACTATGAAATGTTTCCATTTAGAGCAGCTAAAATACCATGACAATAATTTACTCTGTCCCTTTAAAAAAGATTGAATAAAGAAATCCTCACTTAAATATTTTGCATGTAGCTTTCAATTATTATTATGACTTCTTTGATTAAAACCATTTATTCTGTCCTGTAAAGCACTCTCTACTATTTAATTTCACTAGATTTATTTAGTAGTGACTAAATTTAACTAGTGTCCTCTGAAAATTAAATTCTACTTAATTTTTCTGTTGTAGCTCATTTCTAATCAATATAGCTATATTGACTACTTCCTCTTGTTATACTATAAATTAGCAAATAAATAACAGAGAAATATAGTCCATTCAAATAAGAGTTTACTAATTGAAGATTCTAATTGATCATGTCACATTACCATTTTCTGCTACACAGCTATTAACTATTCTTAACTTTTTACCTTCTTTATGTTTGTCTTATTATTTCTTTGAGAATTTCAATGTGGTTTGATCATATCGATCTCCCTTCTTTTTCCAGATTCATAACTTCTCTTTCCCACCCATCCAACTTAGTGTCCTCTTTTTTAATTTCTTTTCTATACCCATCAAGGCCAATTTGTGCTGTCCACATATTCTTGGATGTCTGGTCTTCTGCTAGTGCTGTTGACTTATCACTCAGTTTAAGGAAAACTGACTCTCCCTCTCCCAGCATCTATCAGTTATCAATAACTCCTCCACTAGGGGTGAGACTTCATGCCTATCTCCTCTCTCTATGTTAGGATTTGGTCTAGCTTGAGTTTGCACAGGTCTTATGCATGCTGTCACAAACACTGTGGGTTCAGATATGCAACTGTCTGATTGTGTCTAGAAGACTGCTGTATTCAGTTCACCATCTATGTCTCTTACAATTTTTCTACCCGCTCTTCTGCAATGACTCCTGAGCGATGAGTACAGAAAAATTTTAATCTCGTGGTGACCCATTTATAAATTGCTAGACTTAATACCTATGTTACTAGGGTTCTTTCAGAAAGTCCTTTCCTGTGCCAATAAGTTCAAGTATATTCCCTACTTCTCCTGTGTCAGGTCTTTGTGGAGTTTCCTCATCTGTTTGTACTTGAGCTTTGTGCATGGTTAGAAATAGGGTCAAGCTCTATTCTTCTATATGTAGTTATCCAGTTTAACCAGCACCATTTATTGAATATGCTGTCTTTTCTACAGTGTGTGTTATGGTCTTTGCCAAAGTGAGTGGTTGCAAAGAATTGGATTTATACGTGGATACTTAACTCAATTCCATTTGTCTGTTTTTAATATCAATACCATGCTGCTTTTGTTATTATAGCTTTGTATTATAATTTGGAATCTATGATGGTGATAACGCAGCAATTTTTATATTGTTCAGGATTGTTTTGGCTATCCTGGGTATTTTGGATTTCCACTTGAAGTTTCAGGTTAGCTTTTCAATTTATGTGAATAATTATGTTGAAATTTTGATGGGGAATGCATTGACCTGTAAGCTTCTTAGGGTAGGATAGCAATGTTCACTGTGTTAATCTTATCAGTCCATGAGTATGTGAGATATTCCCATCTTTTGGTATCTTCTTCAATGTTTCTTTTTTTCAATTGTAAGGTTTTCATTGTACAAGTTTTTCATTTACATGATTAGATTTATTCCAAGTTTTTTTAGGCTATTGTAAATAACATTGTACCCCTATTTCCTTTTGTGTGTGTTTTGCATTCGTTTATAGTGAGGCTACTGATTTTTGTTTACTAATTTTATATCCTGCTATTTTGTTGAAAATGTTTATCTGGTGGACTCTTTAGGGTTTATTGGGTATAGATTCATGCCATCTTCAATCACATTACCAAAACTTTGGTCTTTGAGAGAGAGAAATTGGGTCAAAATATAGTACTATGTTACCAGAGTACCTGCATAAACCTCTCATTCTAGTAGGAACATCCATTCATATTAAGAAAAAATAATATATAGAAAGAAATCTGGAGAAAATCAACTTGTTTGCTATTTTGGTCAAAACAGGGGAGAAGTCTTCAAGCTTTTTTGGCCTTTCCAATAAAAGAGTTACAACTTCAGGGGTGAGGATGAAAAAAATCTAAGAAAGATGCAAATTGAGATAGTCTTTCTTCTGATGTCAAGGTTTCTTGGGTAGGTGCCCCAACTCCCAGCATGGAATTTCTTAAAGAAATCCTAATTTCTATGTCCCTGTTACAGTGTTTGGCTCAGTACACGTTTATTAATGTCTTCTATGTTGAATGCTCAGTGCTTCACACTCATCACGGGAGGGGGATGCCAGTGGGCAACCACTGGACAAGGATGGACAACCCTTGGTCCCTGTGTCAGAGACCTTAATGTCTAGTTGATTACCTAATTTGAAATTTTATTCAAAAAGAATTACTCTTATATTAATGTAAGTCATAAAATTGACAAGATAGAGTACCAGAACAAGGAGAGGGGATAAAGGCATTAAATTAGGAATCTGAATTAGAAGACTGGAGGTTAATAACAGTTTAGAATTCCTGACACCACAAGAAATTCCCATTTACCTTTCTGATAGTAAAATTCTAAAGAGTGTCAATTTGATGTTTAAATATGTGTGAATACAACACAATTTGGTATGAAAAGGACAAAATATATATATTTTTAAAGGTATAGTAGAATGCCACTAAAAAAAAAAAAATGAGGGATTCGTGGCAGGTTTACAAAATTTATTATATTGTTTCATTTATCTCAGACTACATTTGCTTTCAAACTAATCCTGAGTCTATTATGCAGTCCTACGGCAATGCCTGTAGGGTACCACTGTTATTATTTAACTGTCAGAAAATACTTAATGATCGTAATAAATTTTTTTTAAATCCATCTTTTTCCAGAAAAAGTGAACTGGAAGTCATCAAGAAGAAAATAAGTATTATGTCAGAAATGTATCTACACTTGCTCCTGATTGACACATTTCTCCCTTTGCCACAGCCATCATATTTGCACTAGCCAGTTTCCATTTGTAAATTTGAAGATGTAATTTCTTTCTTTCCTCGTATATTTCACCTACCATGTGTCTGAAGGTGCAACTTTTTTCTTCACCTCTTCCATCCATTTCTATATTCGTCTTCACAGTGCTAAGTTAAGCAATGAAAAGTTTTAGATCTCACTATTTCAGAGCTTTTTATACGTTGCTCAAACACCCTAGTTATTTCCCATATGGGAGATATTGCAGCCCAGCTGCCAAAAAATATTGAAAGAAGTCAACACCTTCTTTTCAAAGTGACTTTCTAAAGGGACCGCCCTGCACAGAACCTAGGCTGGTTTTTTTCTAAGTGTGTGGGTTCATTACATAGGAACACAAGGTATCATCAATCTAGATCTTATTTATCAGAAATGAGAGTTTTTTGATGAAAAGAATTTTTTTAAAATAAAACCCTCTCAATTGAATTTATTTCCACACCCAAAATAGGTTCAATCAAAACTGTAACATTTTCCTATTTAGAGCAGATCAGCCTTTGCTCAATGAGTCATATGCAAAACCATCCCGGTATAGTTGAAGTGATGATCCCTAAAGGAAAAGTGGAAGGTAAGAATAAAAGGACCATAAGATTAAAAATGAGGCAAAGTTTTAATATTGCCATTGTGAAAATATTGTTTATAAAACATTAAACATATTAAAATTGGAAAAGAAATAAAATAAAACTAGAAGTAAATGAATCAGGAATCATTAAAGAACATTCAAAAATTGGGAGTTTTTGTTTTTAATCCCACCTATCTAGAATGTTTTGAGTAACTTATTATTTTGGATAGATTTTGAAAGTACATGATGTTTATTCCCTCTAAATATTAAAAAAAAAAACTGGGGGCTAGAGATTTAGCTTGATGAGAGCTGAATCTATCTATAGGTAAATATTGAGAACCCGAGTCTGCAGCCTCAAAACATTGTTTTTATGTCAACTATATTCTGTTCAAATGATAACTTTTGGAGGCAGCAGTGGCAGGGAAAAGAAGAGTGACCTAGCTAGGGTTTGTACTTCATGACCGCAAAGCAGCTCTCAATGGTCCTGTGGCTTGTACCATAGCGGACATCATTCTCTCTTCTCCATCCATCAGCACACCTGTGTACCACTGCTCCGGATTCTATTTTGTTGCTTTTCATCTATACAGGACACATTAGGATCCTATGTTCAATGGCACTGCATGTCTTCAGGGAAACAACCAAGTGAAATGAGATGTCCCTGAGGTAAGTATCACCTCTTTCACAGCAAGCTTTGTTAGCTTCCCTCCCAATGCCAAAAAGAACTTCTCTTCAGGTAGGTAATGTTAGTTGGTGATGAATTCTGAGTGAATAAAAAGCTATCATCTGAATAGGATACAGTTGACCTAAAATGTTTTGAGACTTTAGGCTCAGGCTTTTAATATAAACCATTCCCCATAACAGGAAAAACATCACTTTTTTAACAGATATACTAGTCATTGTGGTGGTACATGACTGCAGTTCCAGCATTCAGGAGGCTGAGTCAGGATCACCCATCTCAAGACTTTCTTGGGCTCCACAGTGAGAACTCAAAAAAAAAACAAAAGCCAAAACAAAAACAACAACAACAACAACAGAAAAATATTGGTTGCGGTTCATAGGCATCACAGCTGGGTAGGACTGTTGGCCGTTTCCCTCCTTTGGAACCTTGTATGGTGCCTTCTAGACCATGAAAAAGATAGTTCTCAGGGAGGAGGAGGCTTTTAGGCCAGTTCTAAGTCAGGGCTTCTGTTCTATATCCAATGTACATGGTGTCTTCAGCAATAGGGGCTTACCTTCTGCCACTGAGGTCACCCAAGGGCAATAGGAAGAACATATAATGTTTTCGCGAGTCTCTTGGGCAATCCTGATTAACACCTCAAAAGAAGGCTTCTCATACCTCGTGTTAGGATTTTGGTAGATGGTCTATAGCTCTCATGGAGAAAGCTGTTAACCCAGTTGGGAAATTTTCATTTAAACTATGTACCTTTATATGCCGACTTACACATATTATAGGGATTTTTAGAGACATAGTTAATAATATGATTCCTTATGACTTTCAGATATCTGTATTGTTATTTTATCCTTTTCTCTCCTTTTCTGTATTAGTAAATCATTTCTGGTACTGGAAAACAAGCCGACTACCCTGGACTAGTGAAGTCAAAGATCTTGGAGAAGAAGCTACAACCACCACTTTACTAAACCAGCATAATCACTAATTACATTCTCAATATTTGTCCTTATACCCACAGATGAGCATAGTCCTCTCCTCTCATCAAGGAAACTCTTCTTTGCAACAGACAGAGACTGTCAGAGAAAACCACAACCTATCAAGATTCAGAGTTGTGGAGCCCAGTCCTAACTAATTCATCTGCAAAACAGCTCTCATACCTAAGGCTCAGGGATCACTTTGGAAGAGAGGGCAGGAAGGTTTTAAGAGCCAGAGGAGCAGGGATTTGATGTGAGATCGTGTCTCCTAGAAATGTCAGAAGCTCCACCCAAAAAGTCTTACCAACATGGCTGCCTAATCAGGTCCTGGACAAGGATGGCACCCATAGACATACTAATGTGGACAGGGGGTGCTTCAGAGGCCTCAGTCCTACACCAAGAACTCTAGAAATGGAGGAATGCTAAAAGCAGGAGAGAGAGTCTTGCCCAGAGGGGAAAAAGCCACTGATTATTCAATACTAAGTGACTAGCCTTGAAAACACACTTACATATAAGTAATATCACAGATTTAGCAGGTTGTATTTATGAATTTGAGAGCGAGAGAGAGAGAGAGAGAGAGAGAGAGAGAGAGAGAGAGAGAGAGAGAAACAGCAATTAAAGAAAACATAGGCCGTGAATTTAAAAGAGAGCATCAGAGAGGTTGGAGGGAGGAAAGAAAAAGGAGAAACAATGTAATTACAGTCTCTAAAAGTCTTTAGAAAATTCTAAAATAAAAAAATTGCCAGTGCTTTTAAAGGTAATATTATACATAAATCAAAGAAAAAATAATATATTCATATATACTTTCAGTGTGTATAGTCCTAGCAAGAGATCAAAACTGAACAAAACAATGAGCTGTTTCAGAAATCAATGTTTCTTTAAAACTTCAGAATCTTAGAATCATAGACTTTTAGACTTGGAAAGTTTAAAAGTGATCTCTTTGGCCCCTTTCCGGCATAGATGACAGCCTGATGCACAGATCAATGTATCAGCTCGTGCTTGAACAAAGAGAACTGGCAGCCAATATACCCCCATCTAACTTTTTTTTTCCTATTCTCAATAATATATGTATTCAGTGCTCAACAGAATAATTCTAATGTACATCAGCTGTCAAATATTGCACCCAAGACCATAAAAAGCCCTGTTGGTCCAGCATTAAAGCTGAATACATTAAATTCACTTCAGCAGGAGAGAATCTCAGATTGGCAGTCTCCACGATATATCAAAGGTAGACGATAGGAAAGAATGGCTGAAGACTTTCAGAGACTGCTCAGGGGGTTCTAGGCGAGTCTTTGAGGAGGGAACTAGTTAGAGTTGTCAAAGTTAACATCTTAGTGGTTTAGGATTAGGAAGAAAAAAAGCCTTGAAGTAAGTTCTGATAAACTGATTAATGCTGTGCGAGTGAGGTATTTGTTTAGGTAAGTAAATTGGTGTTCTGATATTCTGACTAGATAGTTATTTGCCCAGTTGAGCAAACTGTTTACCTAGAAAAATTGCTTTACAGAATTTTGGAAGCAAACAGCCAAGATGTTTATGGGTTTGAAACCTGATGTAAATGTTCTGGCTTCAGATAATGTTGACATAGGCTGTCTCCACAGTCTCTGATCATTTTCTGAGGTTTTCTCTAACCTCAGGAAAATCACTTAGTCAACTGATGTTTCATTGCTTTGCTTATTAGCAAAATGAAGCGACCGTTCTCACTAAACAATCAGAGCATCTTGCATGGTTTATTAGTCAGCAGTTGCTGCAAGAAGGAAAATGTAGCCTTATCGACTGCTCCAAACCTTGGGGCAGACAATAAGCATTGATTTGTGGGGTCTACATATGTGAGTCAGCTGACATCAGCTGGTAGGTTGGGTAAGCTGGCCTTGATGCCAAATTACCTGCCAAGAGGCCACAGGAAAAGTAAAGAACTAGGCCCAGCAATTCAATCCACCAAATCCTTTGAAAGAAAACTTTTACATTTAGCCTTCAACCAGCCATAGAGATCTGAGAAAAGCATCTAATGGGATCTAGTTTGGCAAATAGAAACCCTGTGTGCAAGGATGGACAATTACTTAAATATGAATGACTAATAGGGATAGTGAGTGTCTCTCCCACATCATCCATGGTATCATTTCCACAAAGGACTTTATGGCCCGTTTGAATTAGAATCTAATAAAAACTTTGGCATTAGACCAATCAAGTAAAACAGAAAGTGTTGAAAGTTCACTATCACATGAGATTTTTTTCCAGTGTTAAATCAAAGAAATTTACCCAATAAATCTATCAACTTTAAATGAATTTGTATGAATCTTACAGAATTTTATAACTCCCTCTTTAAGATAAAAGAGCTCCAATACCTCTTGAGTATTCAAGTTGCCCCCAAAGGGCCACCACTCCTCAAATCGTGTCCTTCCTACTTTATTTCCATGTGCTTGCTTGTGTTTCTAAAGCTATAATGTCCTTCTGCTCCCAAGGGAACACACTACATTTTGTTTGACTGCTATAAAAAAAAAATCCATGAGTACAGTGTGACTTATGAACTTCAAAATAACTATTTAAAACTTGAAAGAAGGCAATTGGTAATTCGAGTCTAATTACAGTGTACAGCGTTTATCCTTTTTAAAGGAAATGGTACTGAAGTTATGGGGACCATACAGCCAAAATGTCAGCCCAAAGAGAATGAGTGACAAAGGACCACATACATGTCAGTGACAATCCAGATGCTAGACTTGCTCAACTCCTGAGCTATCATGACAGTTCTTTTTAATTTTTTTTATTTTTTAAATTTTTTTTATGTATACCTTGCCTGCGTATATGTCTGTGCACCACTGTGTGCCTGATACCTACAGAGAGAGAAGAGAGAATTGGATCCAGTGGGACCGGAGTTACAGGCAGTTGTGAACCACCATGTGGGTAGTGGGAAGTGAACCTGAGTCCTATAAAAAGAGCAGCCAGTGCTCTTAACCACTGAGCCATCTTGGCAATCCCTGTAGTTCTTTTTACTTACTTTCAGAGTAATGCCAATAATTTTTACCCTGTATCATGCATAAATTGCCATAACAGATAGGAGAATAAGCAATATAAGTGAGATTCAAAATATCATTGCTTATAAATATATATAAATATATAAAATTATAATGCCAATAATTTT
>CABHPH010109156.1:1018-44362 GCA_902168325.1 Peromyscus nudipes | reverse complement strand
GCTTATAAATATATATAAATATATAAAATTATAATGCCAATAATTTTTACCCTGTATCATGCATAAACAGCCATAACAGATAGGAGAATAAGCAATATAAGTGAGATTCAAAATATCATTGCTTATTTTAAGTAAAAAAAAATAAAGAGTCCTTAGCCCTAAAAGAAATCATTAGTATACCCATGCGATATACTTCCGTACTCTTATAAAACTTGACTACACTTAGATATGATAATAAAGAGACACGGTATATCACTATCACTGTGGCTCTCTCCATATCAACTCTTATTTTTAAATTTCATAAATATCCCTGTTAAAGTTCAATGGTAATAACAACTAAACATGGACACATACCTGTAAGATCAATATTACTGAAAAATGAAGTGCTGCCAAGGGTGTTGAGAATTTCAAACTTGTACATCAATGTAAGGAATGTAAAATGGCACAGCCTCAACCCAAAGCAGTATAGCTGTTCCTTAGAAATAGAAACCAGAATTACATGTGATTCAGAAATCCCCACTTCTGAGTATTTGTCAGAAGGAAGAAAATGCAGCTTTGAGATGGAGCTACATTCCAATATTCATTGACGTATAAGTCATAATTGCTAAGTATGGTGTTAAAGTGAGGTGCCAATCAATAGATATTAGACTTGTATATATAATGTGCATATATATGCGTGTGTCTACTGTACTTATACATATATGTGTGTGTGTGTGTGTGTTTATAATGGCATATAATTCAACCTTATAAAGGAAGAAAATCCTGCCATTTGAGACAATGTGTATATGTACACCAAAAACTAAGCTGCATGTCTAACTATATATAGCTTTTGTTTGTCAATTATACCTCAACAAAGCCCAGAGCAATATGTTACTCCAAGGTTATTTGGTATGTCATTAATAACTAGTTTTCAATTCTAACTAGTTTTAGTTCTAATCTAAATAACTAGTTTAATTCTATATGCATTTCATTGTGCCTGGAACACATTAAGAACCTAATGCATGTGAAAATTTCTTCGGTGTAAATATCCAGTTATGAGTATGTGCTGTGGCAGAGTTGGGCCCAACAGCTTCCTTTTCTACCTATGTTTTTATAAAAGAAAAGAATACAAACATTCTGCCTCTCAAAAGCTAGGAATATTTTTGCTGACTTCCTGCATCCTAGCAACCTCTTGGGACTAGTTTATGCAGTGTCTCTATTCTTGCTAAGAGAAATGATTTTTACAGGCTCTTATATAAGTGAGGTTCTTTCTTTCTGTATCATAGTAGCGCCTTGGTCTCCCTGTCAATCCAATTCCTTTCAATACCATAACAACCTCCATTCATGCGGTGCCATTACCAGGTGAGGCAGACCTAGGGCTTTGGGCATTTTATGTTCCACAGCAATTCAACTATAAAAACTCTAGGTGCATCACAGCCCTTGCCCATTTCATGTCTGAGTGTGCAGTTACAATTCCATTTCCTCCCCCAGCTGTCAAGGCTGTACAACGAACTCCTAAACCACATAAATCTCACAGAGCAGCTAAGAATAAAAAGATCTTCATCAATTTATTCCAATAAATACCAACTAGGTTGTACAAAAAGGAAAAATCTTCTTGGAAGAATGATTTGACTGAGGAAAAATGAGGAAACTTCCTGTTCTGGATGGAAAGTGTACTCCAACACACACACACACACACACACACACACACACACACACACACAGAAACACAGGAGGGGAGGAAGGGAGAAAGGAAGGAAGGAAGGAAGAGAGAGAGAGAGAGAGAGAGAATGCCTTTTCTACACAAGTTACTATATGCAACTCACTCAATTTTCACTCAGTTCAATTCAATGACCAAGCTTCAGATAATGTTTGAACAATATACCTTAGCAACAGAAAATCCCTCCAAAATACAAATACAATAGAAAATAATAATGATAAAATCACTAACAAAAGCATTATATGATGCAGCACTTTCTCCATCTCTGCAGAAGGCAAATATTACAGATTGACTACGATCTTCCCTAAGGATGCCAAGCAACTAACTGATGATGCTTTGCACTGGGGCTGGTGCTGTGACTGGAGAGCTTGTTCAATGAGAAGTCCATGAGTAGGCTGGAAAAAGAGCATCACTTTTTTTTTTCTGCCTGTACGAGGCCACCATAAACCCCAGTGGAGTGCTCATCTTCATCTCTCCTAGAAAATATCCTCAGACTACAATAATCGTTACTTCATAGATTGGATGCTGATCGTGTACCAGCATTGTGTTATATGCTTCCCATGATTTAGACGGATTTTGTCATGTCGTCTCCATGTTACCAGCAAGGAAATGGAGATGATATAGAAACATTAATAATGCTACTGTACTATTCACTCAAGCATATGCTTGGCATTGACTTCACTGAGAGAGTGACTCAAGTGAAATGGAAAGATTTAGCCACATAAGCACCTGCTGCTGTGTTCGTGGTGGTAACACCCACCTGAGAATGTCCCCAGTACTCTAGAGATGAATGAGGAGATGGTACTTCTGTATTCAGTACAACGCTACTCAGCTGTGGAAGAAAGGAATGGAGTGCTCTCAATGACACAGAGGATTCTCAAGAACACTCCGCTGTGGGGGAAAAAAAAATGTCAAAACTGTACATGCTGAAATTCCAGAACAGGTAAATAGAATAAAAAACGATCTTAATCAAGTACAATATACCCTGTCTATAAAAGAGCATTTTTCCTATAGGCCTTTTAAGAAATATTTTATTAACTTTAAGATATAAATGTTGAATGTAAGTAGTGACAACAAAAAGATTTTCCTTGCATTTTTTTAAAAAGGTAAACTCTTGATTTTTCTGCTTGCTTCCTTTGACTCAACAAAACTCTACCACCCCAGTCTTCTATGTCCCTCATCATCTTCCTCTGCAACAGTTATGATGAAGTGTGTTTATTTTACATTAATAAAGTCAATGTTTTAGGGCCCCTCACTTGCTCTTCTTCCCCAATGCACTAGGAGAATCCCTAGGAATGCATTTGCTAAAGGTTTATTTGTTTATTATGTGTGCATGCACACATGTGTGCACGTGCTCCTGAATAAGCTTTTGTGCACTGTAGCTAGAGTTTTCCTGCCTGGCCCACAGTCAGGACAAATCTCTGTCACCGGCCAGTCCCACAGCCGCTCAGACCCAACCAAGTAAACACAGAGACTTATATTGCTTAAACTGTTTGGCCTAATGGCTCAGGCTTCTAGCTATCTAGTTCTTACATCTTAAATTAATCCATTTCTATAAATCTATACCTTACCACGTGGCTTGTGGCTTACCGGCGTCTTCACATGCTGCTTGTCATGGAGGCGGCTGGCAGTGTCTCTGCCTCAGCCTTCCACTTCCCAGAATTCTTCTCCTCCTTGTCCCACCTATACTTCCTGCCTGGCCACTGGCCAATCAGTGTTTTATTTACTGACCAATCAGAGCAATTTGACATACAGACCATCCCACAGCAGTGCACCGTGTGCATGAGCGATGCCTACATAGGACAAAAGGTGGTGTCAGGTCTCCTGGAGCTGGAGTTGCAGGCAGTTGTGAGCCACCATGTGTATCCCACAGAACCTCTGTAAGTTGCTGTGGGATAATGCTTTCGTGCACTGGTTTAATAAAACACTGATTGGCAGGAAATATAGGCAGGATAAGCAGACAAGGAGAATTCTGGGAAGAGGAAGGCTGAGACAGGAGATGCCAGTCCGCTGTCCAGGGAGCAGCATGTAATGGCACACAGGTAAAGCCACGGAACATATGGCAACATATAGATGAACAGAAATGGGCTGAATTTAAGTGTAAGAGCTAGTCAGTAGGAAGCCTAAGCTAAAGCTGAGCAGTTTTAATTAATATAAGCCTCTGTGTGTTTACTTGGGTCTGAGCAGCTGCAGGACCAGGTGGGACACAGGAAAACTTCAGCTACAGTAAGTGGTTCGTAACCACTGAGGTAGCTCTCTCTGGACACTCCTAGGACTGTATTTTTAACTCCTGTGAACTAAGTCAGCTGTGTTCTAATGCCCTCCATTCTTCCATCTTCTCAGCTTGCTGCTAGTAGCTTTCTCTATACCTGGGTCCCCTTGCTGACTTAGGATTGCACCATAATGTGAAATGGTACAGGCTTTCCATATGAAAAGGGGGGCAGAAAGGTATGAACCCCAAAACCAGCCTGTGGATCATTCTTGCAGCAATCAAAACTGTGAGTGAAGGATTCCATTCTCATATCTGATAATTCAAAACTACAACGTGCTCCAGACAGTGGAGCATGACACTTTCATTACAATTGCTCCCTCCCTGTGTTTTATCACTTTTTATGGGAATCATAGTAAGTAGAGGTCATTGGAGTATAGGAAGCCATCTTACCTATGAGCCATTGTGTGTTTGAAAGGCATCTACATATGACACCACGTCTTGCCCATTGTAACACGTTAGACCTCTGCACAAGCAGAATGAAGTGGAGATGGACTCTTCACAATTAGTAGCAAATAAATGTCGGTCTAAACATGGCAAAGATAACCTAAGTTACTAATTCTGTTTGAAAAAAGTGGGAGACATTGACTCATCAGTTAAGAGTGTGTACTGTTTTCGTAGAGGACCTAAGTTTTGTTCACAGCACCCAGGTTGGCAGGCTCAAAAACTGCCTGAACCTTCTCCCCCTGACACTCCGGGCACCAGCACACATCACACACACACACACACACACACACACACACACACACACACGTGCGCGAATAAAAATAAATCTTTTTAAATTAAGGTAAAAAGTAATGCTAAGAACTAGTCATAAAATGAGAGCATCAAAGAATGGGCAGAATGTTAGCAACAATAAGTATTATTAAATAGCTAGTTCATAAAAATATTGTAGGTTGTTTTCTAGCTCTTGTGGTATTTGGATTTATCAGCTTGCCAAAATTAAGCCATTATCACTTCCTTATCATTCAAAATAATTGTTTACAGCTATGTTTAATTCTATTTTCATAATTCTACAGGCTTCTTTCTTAAAGAAGCCTAAAATTCTGAGCACAAGGGATTGTCAAGCAAATAGAAATAAATCTGCAAGAGTGAAGTACCATATTAATGTCTATACAGCAACTGTCAGTGGGGGGCAACAATTTTGTCCTCCAGTAAATATTTGGCCATTTCTGGAGACATGTTTGGTTGTGCCTACTGGAGGAAATGTCACTGGTATCTTGGAGACAGAGGTTAAGGATGCTGCTCCAAAACCCAAGAGAGCTTACAATGACTAAAAAGGATCTGGTCCAATGCTCCAATAGTGAGACTAAGATGCCAGGCAGAAACTGGCATCAGTACTGTACCAGCGCTGACACAGGGAAAGGCCCATCCTGTCAGGAACAGTGTGAGTCAGATTAAAATAAGGACCATGCCAGTCTGCAGAAGCCAGGATATCAGAACGGAGCTGATGGCCAGAGACACTCGGGCCAAAATCAGCTCATCTATGACCCTGCATTTGTACATAAAATGTTTACTCATTTCCTGGTGAGAAAAGACAAAATTAATACTGAATTCATACTACAATCATGCTACTCTGTAATTTGAAACTGCTACATTGTGTCTTTCTATATTCCATGACTCACCTGACCTTTTAAAAGGTGAGACATATCCTTTGTAGCATTAGTATAAGGATTTTGTTTGTTTGTTTGTTTTTTCAAGACAGGGTTCTCTGTGTAGTTTTGGTGCCTGTCCTAGATCTCATTCTGTAGACCAGGCTGGTCTTGAACTCACAGAGACCCACCTGGCTCTGCCTCCCAAGTGCTGGGATTAAAGGCGTGCGCCACCACCACCTGGCTGATTTTTAAGATGCCTCCTGCTCCTTTCTTATAGAGTTCGTTGTCCTTTGTTAGAACTAGGGTGATGCCAAGTGGCAGGCCCACCATCCTTTGAATCTCATACACACACACACACACACACACACACACACACACACACACATTGACCACTGAAGGCCTCCATTACCAGAAAAAAAGATAGGAATAGAAAAGACAGAAAAAGGCTAAATGGTTAACTTTTCATTTTTGGATTTTTTTTTTTCTCCTTTTTTGTAGACCTGGAAAGAATTTGTCAACAGGACTGGGATAAAAAGTCAAAGGGTCAAAGTAAAAGAGTGGCAGGCCAATGTAGGGGGTTCTGGTTCTTGGTGTACTCCAAGTCAGCTGGGTAATAACAGAATCAAAGCCGGTAGAGCAATAAAGACCACTGAACAAGGCTGGTGATTCAAAAAGGGGAAGGAATGGAACACCTGGAAACAGAAACCTCCCCTGATGCCTTGATAGCATGCAGTGGGAGAGTAGAAACGGCTACATGAAGTACAGAATCCAGTTGGATAAACTGAGTTAGGCTCAAAAATTTTCCCATGGTCTGGTGAGTTTTAAAAAAATCAAATACAAGCCAGAGAAATGGAGAGTTAAGCCTGAGTTTAGCTAAATTTGTGTTAGTTCATTTTAATTCACTGGAACGAAGTAAAGGGTGCCAGAAGCCGAATGAAGAAAGATCTGTTGTCTTCAGCTCACTTTTGGAGGTGAGAAGTAGATGATTCCGTGTTCCCTTCGGCTCAGCCTCTGGCTGAGGTGACATTACAGTTGAAGCCATCATGGGACTGCCTAGACAAGGAGAGGTCACATGGTGGGGCAGGAAGCCAGAGAGAGGGGAAGGGCCCATCTTCTTAATTATCTTACATTAGATCACAACTTTTAAATGCCCTACCATCTCTCCTGTTCATACAACCACAGACAAATCTTCCAACAGATTCAACCCTCTGTTGACTTAAGTGAAAACACTTAAATTATAACACAGTTTAAACCCTAAATATCTGAAAGGAATCTCAGGAATGCCTCCAATGGCCTGAAGGGAAATAGACCATACTTTCCACATTTAATTATATAATTGACATATGACCATATACATTGTATCATTTATACACTGCAAATATATTTGTTTGTACTTCTCAACTAATTTTTACATTGTCTTGATGAAATTTCGAGTTACAAAACAAATATCACTTTGCAGCAAATATCTTTCAGGTCCTGTTAAAAGAAAGGCATGTAAACCAAAAAGAACAGACTAATGTTTTTAGTGAATTTCATGGTCCCCAGAGAAGGTAGAGGGGAGAATCAATATTCTGTTTTAAAGATGGATTGACTGGGAAGCCCCTGACGGATTAAACTTTGAAGAGCCAATTTTCAGGCTTATGATATAGCCATCTGTCCTGCTTAAAACTTTAATAAATGATTTTTCTCGACAACACACTGGCCTGTGTAAGACACCATGGGGCAAAGAGAGGAATAAGTAAGTACATCATTAACTCCAAGGAACACACATGGACCATTCCTGCTCGACTTACAGTGCAGCACCAGAGCATCCAAAGAGTTCAAAAGCTGTGCTGGGCCTGGAGGGATGGCTCAGCATTTAAGAGCACTGACTGACTGCCCTTCCAAAGGAGCCAGGTTCAGTTCCAAGCACCCACTTTCACCCAGTTCACAGCTTTCTGTAACTCCAGTTCTGGAGATCTGACATCCTTATACAGACATACATGCAGGCAAAACACCAATGCACTAAAAATAAATAATTTTCTTTTAAAAAAAAAGAAAGAAAGAAAGAAAGAAAAAGCTGCCTGATAAACAGGCAGAAGTCAAGCTGAACTGACTTACACCGAATTGAATTAGAAATCAGGGATAATTTTGTCTGAATGACTCTGATTATCATTAAGGTGGAGTCATTCAGCACCAACTGTTTGGCCTCTAATAACCATCGTAAATACAAAGAATAACTCTCTTTTGGTCCTGATGCAGCAAAACCTCCCAGGTAGCATAGTGGGAGAGCGGCAGGCATCTAAACAAGTACAGAGGATGTTTTTGAATTTTCCTACAAAGCAGGTTCCACCTTATTTTTTTTTTTTACCATTTTTATTCAAATATGTAATTGACAAATCAGTTATTTATTTTGAACCATTAGTTTCCTTCTGGGCTTATCAGTGTACAGAATGTAGTAAATATGGGAATCATGGGGTCTGTTCTGTTCTCTTGTTGCTAGATGTGAAGGACTAGGATGAGAGGCCCCCAAACACATGAAAGGAAACTCCCATTCATCTGATCAGGACAGAATTCAATGGCAGCTGTCTGTCAGTTTGCTAAATTGACAGAAGCCGGAACCGCAAATCAAGCAGAACCAGGCCATTTCCTGTGGGCTGTTCCCAGATTAACCTCTTCTTCACCCATGGTTTCACACTTCCAATCCTAAGAAGGCAAGCTAGAACCCCAACACAGAAGAAGAATCAAAAACTCTAGCGCGGTAAACTTCGATCGGACCAAAACCAAAAGCGTAACAAGGGATTTTGATACTTTATTGTTCCCGAGGAAGAGAACATTAGAGAAACACCTTGGAATCCATTTGTGCCCTTCATATCGTCCACCTTTTCAAGCTACCAATTCATTACTGACTAATAGATGACTCGTATTCAAACGGACAATAGACGCATTCATCACCTGGGAAAGTAGCAAACTAAGTGTTCACTGTTGTTGCTATTGTTGTTCTTTGTTTGTTTGGGGATCAAACATAGCCGCAAATGGATTTGGGATTGACACAAGAGCTGGAGGTAGATAATTTCAACAATTTGTAATAAAATGTAAACACCGGTAATGGTCCCAGTGAAAACTGAGTTGACTCTGGCATACATAATCATCTCCATGCTACCCACATAAGGCTACAGGAGAACTAGAATGCATATCACAATCAAATGAAGAGGCTTATTATCCTAATCATGAAGAGACGATTTTCCTCAACATCGTCTATGTAAGACTGTGGTGTTCTCTTGAACCAGGAAAAGCACTTGAAATCATTCAGAAGAAAATCAATCGTTACATACAGAAGGACTTGGGCCACAAGCAGGAGCGCTTTATAGCAGAGGTGCAAAAGAAGGAAAGCTAGACTTCACTTCGAATTCCTAATGACTTTCAAGATTGATTGTCCGATGGCAGTCTTCCTGCTTTAATTGGAAAAAAAAGAAAGAAAGAAAGAAAGAAAATGTCTGCATCATGGAGCCCAGCCCACTGACTCAGCATATTGTTGGAAAATGACAACAGCGACATCTACTGTCCAAGTACAGCAACAATCATGTCCAACAGTTTCCCATGCGCCGAACTGACTGAAATCTTAAAATTATGGGTAATGGGTATGGCTCCCCTAAAAATACTTTAAAATGCATCCTTTCCACATAGGTAAGGCTATCCTTTTCTTTTTGCAAACTACTTTTTACTCATTATTATTTAAATCCATTCTTCAAACATTACTTTTAAAAATAAATTGAACACATATCCTATACAGTAGCAGTAAAGATTTCCGGGGTAGTTTTGAACTAATTGCACCCGCATCCTCAATTTATGTTTCCATTAGCTTCCAGACTGTTTTCTAAATCTAATTAGCAATGAAATCTTTCTTGTTAAATTTGGAGACGTGTTTTTTGAGACGACAACACCACAAGATAAGATAGCATAAGTCACACATGAATGTGTTTATAATGTGTGTCCTACATTGCTTCCAACCAATGCCGATAATGAGTTTTAAATGATAATTGTTATTCCATTAATGTACTTTATATATTAGCTGTCCTATAGAAGAGATAAAGTTTGAAGTCCCTGAATAAATAGACTACACGGCAGCATTCTAATTAAAAGCCATACTGATAAAATTGCATTTGTTATAGAAATCACAAAACGCTCATAAGACATAACATGGGTATAATTAAATAAGAATGAAAGAAAATAGGCTGTAGGCAAAAAAAAAAAGACTTTTTTAAAAAACACATATACCACGCTACCATAAGTTGTATCCACGCTTGCTAAGCTAGTGATATGCACTCAAAAATTGAGCCACTGATGACAATTTTTAAACATTTGAGTTCATTATTCTCAGCATATTTCATCTTAAATGCAAGGACCCAAAGCTCCTATGTGGTGGTCCCAGGATTAGAATACCAGTAGTGTGCCTCCAACAACTGGTTTTTCCTTTCTTGGGAACGAAGCCACCAACCACGCTGAGGATGAGTAACTCAAACTTTCCTGTGTCCTGGAGATGTCCTCGGGTCAATATGGCTCTCGTCACCTCACATTGTGAATGGTTACCCTCACCAGACACCACACCGACCCCCTCACTTGGACTAAAGTCCATCATATCATTTGTGTTAGGTGCTAATGTCTCCATTTTACAGATTGGGAAATTAAGGAATAGGAAAGCTGGGTAACTTACCTAGGACACCCTTGGAATATATGGTTGCCGTATCACCCAATCTAGGTACCAACCCCAGTGAAAAGAGCCCCATGAACCACAAAGCAGCAGCTAAGCCTTTTCTTCCCATCCTCCTGGTCAGTTGTGTGACAATTGACCAACAGTGTGGGAACTCCTTAGGAGGAAAGGTAAAGTTGTTTCTAACTAGAAAGGTTCCAGGAGCCAGGTGCCACACAAGATAACACCATCGCACGTCCCGCTGCCCAAAGTCTTGCTCACTGCCTGAGGAGGTGAGCTGCGTAGGTATCCCAGCGGTCACAAGTCTCTTCACCCATTTCACAGGAGGGTTCTCCTTCTCGGGGACCTCCAGAGTCCGCTCTTCCTTTGATTTCACCCGAACGTTGCTAACCCCAGGCAAAAACATTACTCAGGAATGCAGGAATATTAACAATTAAAATTCACTTTTTGTGTGTACTCTTGGGACTCTGCCCGAGCCTGAGGGTCACAGAAAGTCAACTTAAAACAAGTGTGCTGACAGCTCCGTTTCTGTCTCATCTCATTTCTGTTTATAAGTTTTGCTCCCCCACATCACCTCCATGGTCTCCCGTCTGTTCCGCGCTGCAGTAGAAACTCCCAATAGTCTCATAGATTTTTGTTGCCTACCAACCAGACTTTTTTCTTCTACTAAGTTAAGTAGAACTTCTCAGTTTATGGCCTATGAGACCCACTTAGATGGCAACTTCTTTAGAAAAAAAAAAAAAAGACAAAACTCTCATTTCCATAAAACCCAAAAGCAAACTGGAGACCTCATTCATCCTCGGACCTGTAACTGGCTCCTATCGGGTCAGTCACCTGTACCTTAGATTAAAACTAGAGTACGACTTTGGACTCCAGAAAACAATCCTGGGAAGGTCTGTCTTGAAACTGAGACAAAGAAACAGCCAAGATGAAGGGCGGGGAATCGTTCAGAGGACAGGGCAGAGAAACCCCTAGTTCAAAGGCGAGAAAGTGAAAGCAGAGATGTCTGGGTCTGGATTTTTGATAAATGGTGGAGTAGAAAGAGGAAAGGTCAATGTGGGAGCACAGAGAGAATCGTCCTGCTGTAGGGAGAGCACACTGCCGCCTCTCGAGGAACACCACCACACAGAGAGACAGTGGTTAAACAGATGGGTAGGGAGGCGTGAGTGTTGTGAAGATTGTGCAAGGCACATATTTCAGCAAGATTGGGAGATCAGTGCTGGGCCAGGAAGGGTGATCTGGGAAGTGTCTGCAGCCCGAGGAGGAGGTGAAGTCAGAGTCAGACATTTATCTGAATCTCCGTGTGCAATGAACAGACCGTGACGCCGCTGCAGACCTAGCAGTCAGGGAACGGTATGCACACAAGCAGTCTGGTGACTCGGACAGGACTCGGCAGGTGAGACCGGCTGCTTGGAATGTGTAGGCCAGGTTAAAAGTCTGGACAAAGTTCATACAACTAAATCGGCAGTCGTCACAGCATTTGTGGAGTTCCAGCCCAGAGGCCAGACTCGTAGCAATGTCCTTCAGCCTGAAAGCTACTCTCATGTCTGTGTGAGGTCCTACTACAGCACCCGAATTCTGTTCCCACAATGAGAGAAGTTGCCACCGGCTGCCAGAAAAAATAAAAATAATAAAAAAAAAATCCTCGCTTAAATTCTCCAACTTCAAAGGTGACGTTTATTACCATAGAATACTAGTGGTGAGAAAATACCGGTTAAACAGTGCTGATATTAACAATTTCCAGCCTCATCTTGAAGATGCATGGCTTCTTTTAACATCCTGATGTACAGACCAGTCTTTGAGTGAATGCAATCCAGGTCCCCACAAATACACATTCCCTTGGGTTGTGAGTGTTATCTGATAACAGAAAAATACTGTATAATGATAAAATGCAGTGAGGGCGCAGGCTCTGGGGGAAAGGCAGCTTCTCATCTCACAGAGAAAGTCCTTGCAGAGCCTCCACAGGGAAACCTGTGGGGAACTGTCTGATGTGGGCACTATTGGAGGACAGGAGAGGTGTGGACTTATACCAGGGGTGGCCACATCTGTTTGAGGAATACTAAAGCAACTGATTTAATTCAGAGGCTTCTCTCTGCTGTGCTCACAGGATCTTCTACAGAAGAGTCAATATTGACCGAATGCAGGCACAACTCATGAGGTCCTGTTGTCCTATGGAATTCTGCTCTGCAAAGGGGTGATACTTTGACCCCTCCTGTGTGGGCACATTGGAGCGGCAGGAGAGGAAATAAGCACATTCTTGTGTGTGGTAGCAATACTCTTGGATTCATTAAACTGCACAATTTTAAGGCACGGAGCACGAGCCTTTGTTCATAGTTTCCATGCACTTTTCATCTGGAAATAAAAAGTCCCCATGATGTCTCTTGATCAAATTTCGGTGGTGGTTTCTGCATTTGTGTACCAAGTTAAAATTTGAAAATAATTACCTATGTTAAAATCCAAGCCAACTAAAATGTTTAATCTGCTCAAATTCTGAAAACTACTATCTCAAAATATTGTGATATGTGTTGCCTTTGAACACACTAACTCTGTGCTTCAAAAACCAGAGAAGGCAATTAAGAGTTGTATTATGCGCTGCGGCTCAGCGTGTGTGAGGCAAGACATTGTGGGTTCTAGGTCAGACTGGGCCATATAATGAGAAATCTTATCTCAATAAAACAAAAGTAAACTAATAGAATTAAGCCTTTTAAGGTCATTCATTGACATGAGAAAAATAACCACTACTTTTGTCTCTGATAAAAATGTCATATTTTATAGAAAGTGAATTAAGCACTATAAATATTTTAATTTATGTTATTGTTATCATTACTCTGTGTGTGCGCACACACGCTCATGTGTGCACGCGCATAAGAGTGATGAAACTTTGTAAAGTCAGTTTTCTCTTTCCATCTAGGGACTGAACGAAAGTCTTCAGGCATGCATGACAAATGTTCTAACTCCTCAGCAACTTCACCAGCTTCACGGCATTTCTTAAATGGGACTTAAGAAATATTATTATCTGCCCATTTAAAATATGCTTATTAAGTACTTGTAACAGTAGCAAGCATTTAAAACGCAAACATTAAAAGATTTCTCTTTAGGAAAATATTTATACCGTGGGCATGCATAAACCATTTATATGGCATAGAAAGAAATTTATTTTCAAGGTAAATCTTGATATTTATTGCTTAGAAAAGTGTTGATAGCAACAGCAGATGATTCAACATGTATACATAATTGCCAAATTACTTTAAATCTGTAGTACACCATTGACATTTGCAAATCACTAGCGCCGCCTTGTGGCCATGTAAGATATTCTATTCCAAGGTACTAGCAAATGTAAAAGTACTTTGTTTTGAATAGACTGTTTGAGATCCAATTCAATTAAAATATTTATTCTGGCACAAACCTTAACTATATCAGGCATCTATATATGTTTACATATGTACACATATGTAGAAAATATGTATGTAGACCAATCTCAAAATGTCATGTACTTTATATCAATGATCCATAAAATCTGTGGTAGTCCTGAGCACATCTGTCACACATACCCACTGCCTTCTATTGTTTTCAAAACTGTACAGAGGATTTTTAGCTCCCAGTAGCCAGCATCACAAGGAGTTGTCAAGTCTGACGACATATTAAAATTGCCAGTGATATGAATAATAACAATAACAGTTTTTCCAAGTATACCAGAGGATTTAAACACAGTCCCAGAGTACGCTCCTGCAAACTTAGAAGTCTGCAGCTGGTGTTTCATGACTCTAATCCAAAGACCGTGTCTAAGGATCCTTCAGTTGGGAAACAGTGTATATAATGGAAAAAAAGATGAGTCCTCGTTACAAGAAGGTGTGAGACTGACATACTGACTCTCTAGTTCTGAGGAATTACAAGAATGAGGACAGGCTTTCCACCTCCTGAGAACTTCAAAACCATTCTCCAAATGCCCTAGACTGACTCATAAAAACACATGGATAATAGACCCTGTGTAGGGGCTGGGTTTTCTTGGGGAAGCAAAGTCTGTCCTCACATTTCAATCATTTTTTAATCAGCTCCTGAGCCTATGGACAGGTGCTTATCTTTAAGGTTTTAGGATAATTACTCTACAGTTTCAAACACCTCAAAATAATCAGTATGAGTGCATTAGACAAAAACAGTATGGGAAAAAGTTTTCATGTGTGAAAGAGAAGCTTTGTAAATGCAAAGACTAGTTTTACGGTGAACGACACCTAAAACATTCCACAGTTCATATTAATAAGACTGAAAGTAATTGAATGTCAGCGAATTCCATGATTTATAGAGTACTTCATGCCCTGTGTATAATGAAAACCCTTGGCAACGAGTCCTGATAGTTGATGAAACACGATAGTGACTTCGTTTCCAATAACCAACTTGACCTAGAACCTTCGATCATTTTTATAGTGATCTATTTGATCTTATTTCTACCTGTGCCTCTAGTTTCCATTTTAAATTAAAAGGGCGAAATCACACAATGGGAACTTTAGCCTTTCTACTTCCTTCAGCGACATGACATATTTTCAAGACAATAAAATAAGTATCTTAGCAAATGTGTAAGAATTGCCTAAGCCTTAAAGAATACAAAAGTTTGAGGCTTTTATTTGCTTTTCATATTTTTTTATTTTCTTGAGATCGGGCTTCATATAGTCCAGATTGACTTCATATTTAGTACTGAGCCAAAGATGGCCTTGAACCCCTGTCCTCCCATCTCTACCTCCACTTGGAACCCTGATCCTCCTGCCTCCACCTCCAAAGCATTGGGATTATAGACTTGGGTCCCGATCCTGGTAAATGGAAACTGCTTGAGAACAATTGTCTAAGAACAGCCTACATTCTTAAGCATATTCTTTCTACCCAAAATCATTTTAGACTCACTTTGGGAAATGCTTTCTAAGATAATATCATGTCCTTTGAACACCCGTGGCTACGATGCCACTTTGCTCTCAGTGGTGGGTTTGAGTTCTGTGGATAGTATTGAAGAGCATCTGCAGCAAAGACTGCTGGGGAAACTGTGTTAAGTTGGGTAATGAGCAAAACAAAATAAAACTAAATGAAATGAAAAAAATCCATGGGGCTATAATGTACGACACATGGTGGACAGATGTGAAAGATATAAATGAACTCTAAAGAGTATTCTAAACTATTCCTAAGCCACCTCAGAGACACTTCCCAAAGCATTTCTGTAATTCTGGCCATTTGAAGATATGGATAAAGATATTTCCTCAGTTCCATTGGCTGCAGAGGATGTGTTAAATTGGCGAAGTTTTGTCATATAATTGAATTTTTTATTAAAGTGTTATTAAGTACTTCACATTTATTGCCGTGAGAAACTATCCTTGAAATTATTATACGAACAAACTTGAACACACGATCCCAGGGTTCAATTCGTTTACTTAAGCAGAACACAACTGTGGAACTAGTGCCTAGCTCAAGAAAGGTTAGCAAGATGGATTAACTTTTACAGGACAATGAACAGTATCACATTTGAAGCTGGGGGTGTGGTTTAAAAGTAACCTCCTCCAAATCTATTCAATCCATTTAAAAATGTTTTCTATGTTAGTATTATACCAAAACACTTCACAAGTAACTGGGGGCATTAATCATCATTCATAATTAACTTGAGAACTATGTATCTTGTGAAAGAAAAACCAAGGAGGGAAATCAACTCCTGATCAAATGGTTTCGAACCTGTTTCCATTTCTAAAATGTAAAATTTAGACTTGAGAGAAAATTCCCACAAGTAATATTGATAAATTTGAAGATGTGTTTTTTATCTTGGTAATGTCAAAAGCAGGTTTCCTGAATTTTAATATCAAATGTCAATGTGCTTGCAATCCACCTACAGAATATTATTAAAAGGCGGGGCCTCGTTCTTTCTGGGCTGGAGCCTTGGAATCTGCGTTTGCTTCCTGTTGGTGCTGATGTTGCCCGCTGTAGAGACAGTTCTTTCAACGACAACAACATGACGTCACCATGAATACAGGTGTCACCTCGTGTTTACCCTTCTCTTTCTCCATCTTCAAGTAGTTTTCCAATCACTGGACATGCCACTCACTTTTCACCTTTCTTCCTCCCCTGGGTTGCTAAAAAATAAAAATATATGCTTTTTTTCCTGAGGATTACCTGACGCTACTGTCAGTGGTAGATATTTCATCAAAATTGTCCCTGGCCCATTCTCTTCCCACTCCTACCACCAGCCACTTCCTGTGGCCACTTGCACTCGGAGCGCCTTCTTAGAAAGCCCACCTTGATTCTTCAGTGGAGGCCTGTGCACCAAAGTGGAACTGTAGCACCAATGTCATGAGCCAATGAATGTCCAAAAATTTAACCACTTGTCTGTTTAAAAAAAAAATCGTTTTGGCCTAAAAACAAACAAAACCCAGATCCACCTGATGCGGGCACACCACATCGCACTCGATCAAATAGATTTCCTGGTAAGTTTTGCGGAGCCTGCAAATACTCCTCACTGTTATACCTTTGTCAATTTGAAACCGGTTCATTTTGTGAAAGTTCTGCAAGATCGGGGTAGAATAATTCCAAGAATAAAAAGATTTCATGTGTGGAAAAAGAAGTCAATGCTCATAATAAAGGTTATAAAGCAATAATAGAGCTATTACAGATGCAATTATCACCAGAAAGAAGATCAATACCTTTGAATTAACGGCCAAATATTCTAATAAAAGGCAAATCTATTTTATGTAAACTATTGACTCAAAGAACTTCATAATTAGGACAATTAATAACGCTTAAAACATGACCAAAAAAATCTCTAGCATTTTTTAATGTCAAGTTTTGAGAATGAAAGGAAATAAAATTTTATCTGTGTGATTTATACATAGAATTATTTGTTATTGAATAATTTGCTAAAATTGATCTGAGTTTCCTAATTTATTATAGTTAAAAACACACAGAGATATGTAAACAACAATCGGAAAATAAGTTAATTCTGAGGGTTTCTGAAAACAAATACATGCCTATTTTACTGCCCATGTGGGTGAGTTGTTTCATAATCTCTCCTCAATTACCTGACCCTAATTCTTAATTCTATTGATAGTTAGGAAATACTCATAACAGTCGAACTTTTCAAAAATCAATATTAAACATAATAATCTGCCTTTTTGGTTCATTCTGAACATGGTATCAAAGGTCTTAGACTGTGAATTGAAAAGCTAGGTTCTAACTTTGTCCCTACCCCTAATTAGCTTGTGATTTTCAACAGTCACCTAGATTTGACTTACAGTATTTGATTCTAGGACAAATCTTTGGTGATGGAAAGATATTAATTAATAATGCCTTCATTAAGCTCAAAATAAAGTCTTATTTTAACCATCTCTATCAGCCCCTAGTATGCACCACAGTACTCATCCAGGATGTTGGATGTTCTAAAAGTGCAAAGCAGATTTATCCCTAATTCTCTGCTAACCCTTGAAACTTCCTTCCAAACACCTGCGCCTAAGATAATTTGCTTTCCTCATTGCCTAGACTTTTGACTACCATGTCTCACCAAAACTCTCTTGAGTTTGAGGTTGGTCCATTTGTGTGGGATCCACCTGCTACTAAACTTCTCTTAACAATCCGCCAATCTGATTTAATTTTGTAGGAATGTCAGAATCCACCCAGGACCTAGCATGAGAGGATAATGAAGGGTTTTTTGTTGTTTGTTTGTTGATTGTTTGTTTAAGGGGTGGCTTGGTTACTCTCATAACATTTGTGTCGCTATTATACCAGTATATTTTGCAAACAGGTTACTGTTGTAGGTCACAGGGTTTGTAGCTGGGTGATACCGAAGATTACTTTTCTCCTCTGGTAGTATTAAAAAATCCCTCCCATAACCATGAAAGCTAGTCAGTATGGGTGAAGTCTATCTGGACACCAGTTTGACTTCTCCATGTCTGATGACACAAATAAGTGTTGTCCTCAGAAACAGGACCTTACCATCAGGTTGGAAAGCAACCGACAGCCTTGGCAATAACCTGTGATGTTTGGAGGGGCCCCTTTGGCTAACAACTCAATTGGATGTAACCCAGTCCCAGTACTGAAAGCTATGTTTGGTGACAAGAGATGGCCAGTTGGAACTCTGTCTCCCTCCTTATTTGGAGGCTGCACTCGGACTGCCTGGTGGAGGGCTCACCATTCCCAATTTCAAGTTGTACTACAAAGCTACAATAACAAAAACAGCATGAAAACAAATGCGATCATTGGAATTGAATTGAAGACTCAAACATAAATCCACACACCCATAGCCACCTAGTTTTTTATAAAGAAACCAGAAGCACACACTGGAAACAAGACAGCATCTTCAACAATCAGTACTGGTCAAACAGGATGTCTGCATGTAGAAGATTGCAAATAGACCCATATCTATCGCCCTGCACAAAACTCAACTCCAAATGGATCAAAGACCTCAACATATAGCCAGATACACTGAACCTTACAGAAGAGGAAGTGGGAAACAGCCTTGAATGCACTGGCACAGGAGATGACCTTCTGAATAGAACACCCATAGCACAGGCACTAAGGTCAACAATTAATAAAATTAATAAAAGGGACCTCATGAAACTGAAAAGCTTCTGTAAGGCAAAGAACATTGTCACTCAGACAAAAGGGCAGCCTAGAGAATGGGAAAAGATTTTTATGAACTCCACATCCAATAGAGGACTAATATCCAAAATATATAAAGAACTCGAGAAACTCGATATGAAAAACCAAATAATCCAATTTAAAAATAGGGTACAGATCTAAACAGAGCAATCTCAATAGAGGAATCTCAGATGACTGAGAAATACTTAAAGAAATGTTCAACATCCTTAGCTGTCAGGGAAATGCAAATCGAAACTACTTTGAGATTCCATCTTACACCTGTCACAATGGCTAAGATCAATACCGTAAGTGAGGATGTGAAGCAACAGAACACTCCTCCATTGCTGGTAGGAGTGCAAACTTGTACAGCTGCTATGGAAATCAATATGGCAGTTCCTCGGAAAGTTCAGAATTGACCTACCTCAAGATCCAGCTATTCCACTCGTGGGCATATGCCCAAAGGACGCTTCATCCTACCACAAGGGCGTGTGCTTAACCGTGTTCACTGCTGCTGTATTCATAATAGCTCAAAACTAGAAACAACCTAGATGTCCCTCAAGAGAAAAATGGTTTAAAAATATAGGAAGTTTACACAATGGAGTATTACTAGCTGTTTTTAAAAAATGACATCATGAAATTTGCAGGTAAATGCATGGAACTAGAAAAAAATATCCTGAGTGAGATAACCCAGACTCAGAAAGATAAATATGGTATGTGTTTGCTTGTAAATGGATATTGCTGTTAAATAGATGATAACCAAGCTACTACCCATAGACCCAGAGAGGAAGGAACTGGAGATAGGGGGCACAGGGTTCTCCCTGTGACAGGGAAACAGAATAGATTTTATAGGTGGATTGGGGGAACAGGGGCGGAAATGGGAGAATCAGGTGGGAAGGAGAAGAGGAGGAGGGAGGGGATGAAGGAAGAGACAACCAGAATTGAGGGGCATTTGAGGGGTGGTATGGAATCCATGTGATTTTTTTCAAAAGGCTTTTTTTTTCTTTTTTTTTTTTTTTTTTTTTTCGAGACAGGGTTTGTCTGTGTAACTTTGGAGCCTGTCCTGGAACTCACTCTGTAGCCCAAGCTGGCCTCGAACTCACAGAGATCCGCCTGCCTCTGCCTCCCGAGTGCTGGGATTAAAGGTGTGTGCCACCACTGCCTGGCTTCAAAAGACTTTTGATATTAGCTCTCCCTCCCCATATTCCTTCCATTACCCTGCCCTCTTGCCCTTCTCCTCATTTAATCTTCCAGTTCCAGTTTCCTCTTTATTCTCCATAACACTATGTTCTATTTCTCCTTCTTTAGGAGATCCTCTCTGCCCTGGTCCCCTTTCGAGGTACCTAAGCTCTGTGGTAATTTGGATTGTAGCACAAACATGGAAAGCTTAAAAGCTAACATCCACATTTGAAAGAAAATACTCAATATTTATCTTTGAGGTCCGAGTTATCTGACTCAGGATGACTGTTTTAGCCCTATCCATTTAACTGTAAATTTCATTTTTCTTAACAGCTGAATGATAGTCTGTTGTATAAATGGATTACACTTTCACTACCCATTCCTCAGTTAATGTACATTAAGGCTATTTCTAATTTCTGGCTATCATGAATTGTTGTTATTTGTTCTTGCTCTTTTTGGGGGGGGCACCACCCAGCTCCTAAATAAATCACACACTGAGGCTTATTCTTAATTATGAATGCCCAGTCTTAGCTTGTCTTGTTTCTTGCCAGCTTTTCTTATCTTAGCTCATCCCATCTACCTTTTGCCTCTGGGCTTTTCCAGTTCTCTTACTTCTGTAAATCTTAATCTTACTCTCACTCTGTGGCTTGCTGTGTAGCTATGTGGCTGAGTGGCTGTGTGGCTGGGTGGTTGAGTGGCTGAGTGGCTGTGTGGCTGTGTGGCTGGGTGGCCGGCCCCTGAGTCCCCCTCCTTCTCTTGCTCTTTCTTCCTTTTTTTCTTTCTAAGATTTCTCCTTCTATTTATAATCTTTGCCTGTTAGCCCCACCTGTCCTTTCTCCTGCCTCACTATTGACCGTTCAACTTTTTATTAGACCATCAGGTGTTTTAGATAGGCACAGTAACACAGCTTCACGGAGTTAAACAAATGCAGCATCAACAAAAGTGACACACCTTAAAATAATATTCTACTACAATCATGAATACAACAGCAATGAACATGGATGAGCAAGTCCCTCTGCCGTAAGATGAGAGTCATTTGAGCATATGTCTAAGATTTAAGGCCTACTCCGTGGGACCTATATCCAACACTGTTAAGATGGCCAAGAGTCTGAGAGTAGATAGATATCAGGCCTGGGGGAAAATGTACTACTATAATGCTAATGGAACATATCCATAAAAATTACTCTTAATGACTTATTTCTAATCCCATACATCAGTGTCTTGCTCAACTGTCATAAGAGATTTTTTTTTTAGTAGATAGGAATTAACATGAGACCCACACCTGGACAATGTGCAGAGAGTGAGAGATTTTGCAGCACTCAGCCCCTGATGGTATGTCTTCATCAAGCCCTGTCCTTGAGGCTCAGGGGTCAGTGCAGAAAAGAAGACAGATTTTAAGAGCTGGGGGTAGTGGATGACTAAAAGTGTCTTCTAGGCACAGCAGGACTGGGCACATATGAACTCACAGACACTGTGGGCAGTATGCACAGGTCCCTCACAGGTTCAAGTCAGACAGAACGGCAGCATTGAACAGGTGATGTGTATATGCAGTCCCACCCCAATCAAGAAGCCGTTTACAATCGATCCCTGCTGGGAAAGGGGAGATCAGTTCTCTCCAGTGGAGTGTCACTAGGTACCTCAACCACACTCCAGGGCATGCCCATGCCTGGGAGTAGTTGACCATCACACACACACACATACACACACACACACACACACACACACACTCACACACACACACACACACACACACACACACACACACATACACATACACAGAGAGAGAGTCCTCCATGAGGTTGGTTGGTCAGTTGGTTTTTTGTTTTGTTTCAGCATTTTTGTCTTATTTATTGTTTTGCGGTTTTTTTATTTTTGTTTTTTTTTTGTTTGTTTTCATTTTTATTGATAGAGAAGGAACATGAAGTTGGGTGGGCATGCAGGAGGATCTGGGAGGAGGAAGAAGAAGACGAGGAAAGGCACAACTAAAACATATTATATGAATAAAATTTTAATTTTAAAAAAAGAGAAAACAATGAAGCTTTTAAAGCAGCGGTGCCCGAAATGTCAACGGCTATGTTTGGCAGTCTGAGGGTTGGCAAACTGAACTCACTGTGCCTAAAAAGGTCAGATGGAAAATAAAAAGGTAACTATAACACATTGTTCTAATATAAAGTTTTCTTATTTCCTCCCTCCTCCTCCTCCTATGTCCCCAACCCCCTCCTGCTCTTGGAGAAATATTAGGACATACCCCAGACTGGCCACAAGCTCCTTATGTAGCTAAGGCTAGCCTCCGATTTGTAAGCTTCCTGCTCCTGCCTCCCAAGTGCTGAGCTTGTCGGCACATAATTGCAGACTTAGGCCACATGCCTCACAAAGCATCTCAGGATAAAATGCCAGCTAATGATCCCCCTGAATTCTTTGTTTGTTTTTCATGGGTCTCCATTCAGCATACCCTCTCTGTTATGTGTGTTTATAACCAATATCCCCTCTCAGAGAGTGTCATTTAAGTCAGCAGAATTACACAGAAAGGGAGAACTCACTTCGGTCTCACTACTCAAGATTTATTTGAACTAATTTACTTCCTCAAACCGTTTCCTGTCCTCCGTCCGACCTGGATACTGTGCGTGCCTGTATCTTGTAAGGACAAAAGCCATCATGTAGCAAATGTGTAAGGGAACACAAATCGGAGCAGCTGACCTGCCTTAGCTCAGCCAAACCCACGTCCCTAATTATGATCATTTTGATTACTGATTTTGAACATTCCCTTATTTTTCACCAACTCCATAGTGTGTTAAATCATGAGCTCTTGCTATAGCAGAATTACAGTTTCCAAGTGAGATCTAAAATTGACCATGTCCCTGGCCTTTCCAAAGAGGTCACGGAAGAAAAAAAATGCTGTGAACTCCTCACAAGTTAGTCTCAACGCTGTTAGGCAGCAATGGCTGTGTTTGATAACTTAGATATGATTAAACAGGTGAAGCAACCTCATCTCAATGGCCATTTCAGCAATTTCAGAAACATCTTAGATGCCCGGCCCCTAATGCACAGAAATTCCCTGTTCTTCCCTAAGTTATCTGAGAAAATTACCATTGCTACTTGCAAATGGACATCCAGCAGATGAGGGAGATGAAGTATGATGACCTATGTCACTAACTTCAACCAAGCTTTCTTTTGTCCCCCTCTACTAGAAAAATCCCAAATTTGGAAAGGTCAATAAATAATGTTTCTTAAATATAAGAATAATGATCTTTCCTTTCAATTTTCAAAACATGTATTACCATCTAATGTATGTGGGATGTGGGGAGTGGCGTGCATGTGGAGGTCAGAGTTCAACTGTGTGGGGTCTGTTCTCTCATCTCCATGATTGTACAATCTCAGAGATTGTACTCACGTTGTTGGTCTTGCAGGTCATGAGCTTTTACCTGCTGAGCCTCCTTCTGGCCCAGGACCATCAATGAAAGCATTTCTTCTAATTGTGGATTGACATGCTGAATCCCATAGGCACAAAGGTATTGTATAATAAAAGCAACAACGCACACTTAAAATTAATTGTGTTATCTTAAAATAAGTGAAAATGCTCTCGAACACTGGGCACTATTTTAAGTTTGTGTAACAAGGAATTTTGAAGCTCCAACAAATGGTTATTGGAAATCCTCATAGTCATTAGCCAAAATAGAGTGGCAACAAGTGAAAATCATATACCATTTCCAATATCCCTTGAGAGACTGCATACAATAAATATATTTTATATATTTGCATGTGCACATAAATTCATATATGTTAAAAAGTCAGGGTGTCAGACTCATTCACATTCAACATCCATGAGCTGCAAGAAATTATACATATGACTCACATGTTATGGGTATTTTGACTATATGGATTTCTGTTCCATGTGTGCCTTGTGCCTGTGAGGCCAGGAGAGGGCAGCAGATCCCTTGGAACTGGAGTTACAGAGGGCTGCAGGTCATCACGTGGTTCTGAGAATTGAACCCAGGGCCTCTTAACCACGGAGCCATCCCTCCAGTCACATATAAAATATACTTTTAAATGACTACTGACTTCCACTTAACAAAGATTTCTCTGATTATAAATATTTTATGGCATCTTGACACTTAGCTTCATATTCTATGCAGTGTATGTGAGTTCAAGGGTTTTTCCTTTGTTTGTTTTTCTTTAATGTTTTAAAGTAGAAATGTTGGGCTGGTGAGATGGCTCAGCTGGTTAAGGACCTTGATACTTAGTCTAAGAACTTGAGTTTAATCCCTGGTACTCACGAGGAGGAAGGAGAGAACCAACTTGCCCTCTGACCTCCCCATACATGCCACACGCACAAGGAAGAAATAGACATTAAAAATTACCTATAAAAGCCAGGTGGTGATGGCACACACCTTTAATTCAGCACTCGGGAGGCAGAGACAGGCAGATATCTGAGTTCAAGGCCAGCCTGGTCTACAGAGTGAGTTCCAAGACAGTCAAAGCTATACAGAGAAACCGTGTCTCAAAAAACAACAACTAAAGAGTGGAAATATTTACAATGAATAGACCATGACTGTTAAACAAAAGCAGGTCCCAGTGCTGACCAGTCACTTATTTTTCAGTCTCAGCGTTTTTAAGGTTGAATAATAACATCAGGCCTTACAAAAACAGAGCTGGCATCAAAGCAATAAGCTCAATCTTTCTTATTTATTTTAAAATCTTATGTATTTATTTTAGAATCAAAACTAAATTGACTATCATGAGCATTGTTCTCAAATCAGCTCTCAAACAAGTCCCTGTTTGTACACCCAGTCTAAGAACCCCACCCTATGTCTGCAGTTTTATGAGCCGTTGGTATTTATACTGTTCCTTTCTTTTATCAATCTCATTTATGTTAGAAGCAAATGCTTGTCTTCCTCACTGGATAATCCCTTATAATTTGAGGAATAAAAAGGATCATTGTTTTCTGTCATGTGACATCTTGGTTTTAGAGAAACTGTACTATAACAGTTTAGAGTTATCTTGAGAGACAGGGTCATCTGTATAATTTCTTGCAGCTCATGGATGTCGAATGTGAATGAGTCTAACATTCGGACTCTGTAATGCTGTGTCACTTACTCTTGAGAGATCAAGATGGCTTTGGCAACCCCAAAGCCCTAGTGGCCAGAAGGTTACACGTTTATCCTCTAAATCATAGGCCGAGCAACAGAACTGCTTTTGTTCAAAGAATAACTAGGAGATGGGTAATGAAGCTACCTCCCAAAGTTAAATGCCATTGTCAAATAGAGATTTGGACTAGACAGTTCCAACTGGCTCTTTTGTCCAACTAGCTTTTTGGTCTAGACCCACTCCATCTCACTACCTTTTCCCCCAATTCTGAAGAGCATGATCATCAAGCTACCCATGATGTATTTTTAAGTGTCTGGGGTTCTTTTTCATGGGGCTTCTACTGTATGTTTAAACCTGCAAGAAACAAGTGCTCTCTCTGTTCACTCTCAGGAGAGGGTTGATGTTTTTGTATCTTTAGTAGCATTGGAAAGTTGTGCGGGCTTCTGCATATGCATTTCCTTCTGCTTTGTTTAACCTACCCTTTAAAAACTTTGTGCTTATTGAACAAAGGAGTCAGGATTAACGAAGAAGGCGAGTCTTTCAGAAAACTTGACCAAACTGAAATTCCTATGACTGTTACTCTGCTATATCAATCTTTTTTTTTCTGTGATGTTGCAAATGGAGTTAGGACTCAAGCTCTATCAAGGTGAAGAAATTCCACCCCAAATGAGAAAGAAACTTCACAGAAGTTGAAGGCTGAGGTACTCTTTCTGTCTGTCTCTCTATCATCTATCTATCTACCTGTCTGTCTATCATCTATCCATCATCATCATCTAGCTATCTAGTTAGCTATATATTATCCATCTGTCTATCTACATATTATCGATCTATCCATCTGTCTATCTATCTACTTACCTACATCTCTGCCAGCCTGACTATCTTCTCCCCGACATGGGACTGTTAACAGAGTATATGCTGATATCAAGTTTTGTTCACCATCTTGGGCGGGTTCCTCCTATTTCCACAGACCCAGGTATTTCTTCTAGACAAAGGAACAGTTTTTAAAATAAAATAAATAAAAATATGCCCTTCCTTCTCTAATAGAAATATTCACAGTACTGCCCATGGAAAAGCTGATTACAGACATATTTTTCAAAGTACATTTATGTTTTGTTATCTTGAGAATTAATAATGTCCCAGCCACAAGATCACTCATTAGCTGGTCATCATATTTTTTTGCAGTTTTGAATAGATGTCTGTGCTTATATTTATACATATTTCTATGACCTTTCTCTTAATTTTTCCTTTTTGTTTCAGACACCATTTTTTTTCCTAGTAACTTTTGACTTCCACGTGATTACATCAGTTTTTAGTATCAAGTCCTGGTGTCTCTGTTCTTGTGAAAACTGCCATAGCAGGCTGTCTTCTCTCCTGCATCCACTTGATTAGTGCTGAGCCTTGACCTGCCTTCTATTGTATCTGCAGGTTTTACATGGTGCCCAGGAACTGGGAAGTGTCTAGAACAGGACATTTTAACATCAGTGAGCAGTGAGAAAACAATCTTGTCTTAAATCCATAAATAGTTCCCACAAAAATACAAATAAAATTATGGAATGGACAATAAAACATGCAATAGTGGATAAATTCCAATAGTGAAGTAAGAACATAGGCTTCTCTTTACTTCACTGTGACTACTCTACCATTAATCTAGAAGTTTTCTTTTGAAACCTCGGATAATGACTAAAACTAAGGACAGGATACTGAGTCATCTAATTATCTGACTTATTGTTATATGTTGTTTATGATTTGTTTTCATATATATACATATATATACACAAACATACATATATACATACATACATACATATATGACAGAAAACAAAACCTGGATGCAAATGTAACAGAAAGCTCTCCTTAATTTATTGAGAATCTAACAAGTGCTTTTTTTTTTCATGCAGTCTTTCCCAAATTTATTGAATTTCAAAGCAATTAGTTAAAGTAAAACCCTTCATTTGTGTCTACCTTATGAGTAACCGAAGTGAAAACACATGTGTTGCTAATCTTGCATGCTGTGATTAAGACAGAAATAAAGGCATCCATCAAGATGGATTACTTCTTCATTGAGGAGACTCAGAATATCACTACAGATGCTGGGGTCATTTTAACTGTATCAGAACCTCCCATTTCATAGGATTAAAGAGACAATTAAAATCCGAGGCTGCCCTGATCAGCCCAGGAACGCAGCTACAATTGACTCAAAGATTTCTTCACTAGCGAAATTACCTTAGCTAAAGAAAGCTAAAAGGCATTGTATCTTCATCAGTGTCTTTTCCCCCTAAGTGCACAAACACAGACATGGGAGAGCTGACTGGATCCTTGCTTCCATCATGAAATGTGCTCCCATGATTCCATCTGGTCCCAATGAAGGGGGAGCAGCGCTATCTTCCCCATGTGAAAATGATGAAATCTAACTGTTGCCCCAGGAAAAAAAGGACACTTATGATCTGTCCCTTGAGTCCACATTCCTCCTTCTCATGGGGACAGATCTTTAAAGCACCTTAGTATTTCAAACAGGAGAGATTCATGTACTCTACCATGTTTCTATAGTTACTCGGGATGACCCTAAGAATACGGGCTTGGAGTGGGTGATTCAACAGGTCTGAGGGATACCAGAGTAACACTAGTTGTCTTGGAATAATGAGTGATTTGACACAAAATTGTTTTTTTTTTTTAAGCCAAAGTACTGTTACAGAAAATTCCTTCTCTACTGGTTCAGTGATCTATTGGAGAAATGAAAGGAATTAGAATAAATTGAGCCGGGACATGTTTAAGGGCATAGAAACCTTTCTTTGGAAAGCTCAAAATGCAGCCTAAGCCAAAAATTCACATCAGCCTACTGAGTTTCAACTTAAGAACTGACTCCGAGAGAAACTGTCAACGTGGTGATTTAAGAGAGAAATACATGGTGGCAATCATAATAGCTTCAACTAGTAAGAGCACCTTCCGGTTTAATTATAATTACTTTAGTAATTAGCTGTGCAAAAGAAAATTTCAGTTTAATTAACATTTATGGTTTTTTTTTATTCCACTCTGTTTTATAGGTAAGGATTCATGTGATTCCTAGTCATCTTGATAAATCTTCAAGTTGAACACTGGATGAACAGGGCCCTAGCTTCACAGACTTCAGGACTCAGAGTGACTCAGCTGAGAGCAGAACCATGGTGACAAAATGGCTGAACCCCACACCTTACATAAGTTGGACAAGCAACTGTTTACCATGCAACACTGACCAAAACATTATTAGGTCATTAAACTGAAAATGGCATGCGTGTATTGAATTTGGAAATTAATAAAGACTCTTTGCATTAATTGCAGTCGCTGAATTCAATGACAGCATTGATCAAAAATTTAAAAACCAGAAACAATGGAAGTTGAAATGCCCTAAAACAGCTGAAAATCCTTTGACTGAAATGAATTTATTGAAGTAGATTCTCTGATTATGCTAAATATTAAAAGAAGCTATAAATCGGTTTCTGTATTCTCCTTATAGTATATAAGTAATATTTTATAATATAATATATAATGATATTATCTGAATCATATTAGCTACTTATATTCTAGAGCAATGTTCAATAAAGTTTTAATGATAGCCATATGAAATGGTGAGATTCTATTTGCGACTTCTAAACATTAGTCTAATTTTTTGACAATAAACACACATCTTAAGAATGGCTCTTATTATTTAATACTAGACACCTCATTCTGACCATTAGTTAGCCATATAAGGCTCAGTTTCTCCCATCATTTGAATAAAATATCTCCAATGAAATATTCACAGAAATAGCTGGGCATGGTGGCATACGCCTTTAATCCCAACATATGGGAGGCAGAGGCGATCGGATCTCTGCTTTCAAGGCTAGCCTGGTAGGGAGCTTGAGGATAGCCAAGATTATAGAGAAAACAAGATTATCTCAAAAAAAACAAAGCAAAACAAAGTAAAAAATTCACAGAAAAACAACAAACAAGATAATATCCTAGAAGCACGGAAAATAAAGATGTTCCCTTAGGTGTAGGAGCTTCTCTTGAAGGAATCTCTCTGAAATGCAGTAACGATGAAATCTATGGAAAAAGGATGAGGAGTGGTCACTCATAAGGAGACCTCTTTCCACACTCTGCTACTACCTGTTGCCGAGAACTCTTAACAGAGGTGTGTGAGCTCAGGCCATGAACCTTAATTACTATATCGTTCGCTAATCTCCTACCAAGAATGCCAAAACCATTGTACTGTTGCATTGTCTCTTCCTGTTTTAAGACAACTTGGAGCCAGGTGTGGTGGCTCCCTGTGACCCAACAGGAGCAGCAGCCGCGAGGAATTGCTGCAGAAAGCAGAGAAAGACAGAAGAATCAGGATTACCAACATTGACTCAGAAGGAGAGGAACCCCAACCAAGCAAAACACTCCAGGGCTTGGGGTTAGGAGCAAACCCAGGGACAGAAGCTGCCTCTCCTGGAGGAGAAAAGCAAACACAGAGCTTTCTTCTCTTTCCTGGATCTTCCATTATTATTAAAGCAAAGCTGAGGTAGATGTAACTGTATCTCTTTCCAGGGAACAGCAAAGCTCAGCAACACATTTAGCCCCAAATCACTTACACAAAGTGACAACATTGTGAACGCTCCATAATTGACCTTATTGTCATTGTAAACAATGGCATCCATGGTCCTAGTGACAAAGGACGAAGATAAAATTTGTCAAATGGGAGCTTCAATGGACAATATTTTGAGAGAATATGGGTCAACTTGGTGTTTTTGAACTGATAGCTTGAGTAATTAGTGACTCTAATAACAGAAATACCATTATCTTCTTTCTAATTCCAATGGCTTGCCAAGGCTTACGGTTTATAATATTACAATTTGTTAATCAGAAGACAAACAAACAATAAACAAGTAAAGCCAACAGCCTACCAGAAGTACTCCAATGAGATTCACCATTGCTTTAGCAGTTATTGCTGCTGGTGGATTTGATTTCTCTCTTTATTAGATACTTGATAAGATTAATAACTATAACTACACCAATTTTTCAACATTGTATTTTGCATATATTTTGAATTTTAAAGTGTTTTAATGGGAAACTAATTCCTAAGTTGTTAAAGGTTAATGGTTATTTATAGTTATTTTTCTTAGATAACCTTTACTTGTATTCTTCTTGAAATTTCCACTTTTAATATTTGATTAAAAAAATCAATAATTCTCAACCCACTACAAACATCCTTTTCATTATTAGGAGGCGGAGTACAGCTAAGTCCCCTGCCAACTAAAGATAAGGTAGTGTCCACTAACAGAGACCATTTATACTTGAAACAAGATAATCTTTTACTGATAATCTAACAATGCAAGCTTAGTCTGTAATTTAAGCAATAATGTCATTAGTAAACGTTTTGTATCTTCTAGAGAGCACCTCACATGACTCCTTCTGCAGCAATCAGCAAGTGGTAAAGCCCATAAAATACTTTCTCCATAGAGAGGTAGAAAAGCTCATTAATCTAGCTTTTGCATCACACAGCCTTTGATTTGATACTCGATATTAATTGTTTTTAACTGTGTGAATGTTATGTTATTTAGTGTGTCTAAACCACAAATGGCTCCTGGCAAGACCTCATACCATTAGAACAAGATTAACAGAGGAGAATTCAAAAATACTCATGGGGATTGTTTGTTCTGTACTTTTTTTCCTTTTCATTTTTGGAGCGGGGTGTGTTCTGTGGGATAGAAGGCAGTTTAGAGGAACACTACAGCCCAGGATGAACAAAGAAGTAACTGACCGCAGCTTGTGAGCGCGCTTCGTGAAGCAGAGGTTTCTAAGGCTCCTCAGCAGAGGGGAGGTTTCTAACGGTCGGTCTCCTGCTGACTTCAAATGTGTTCACAGCCTGCACGCAGCAGCAGCCACAGTGGAAACTTACCGGTGTGATAATAATCACTTTGACTGCGACTGTGGTGCAGACCCTCTTCCTCCAACCAGAAATCCCCCAAGGAAAGGCGTCACCCCCTGGGGAGACACAAAGATGTAACGACACAAAAACAGGTGTGTTTCCCCCTGACATTCAGAAAAACTGGGTGTGTTAAGCAGTTTAATCTTCAGATCCTCAGAGTGCACAAATTAGCAGGAGTGAGCACAGGGCTATGTGAGTTTTATGCACCCAGAGCAGAAGTGTCTTAAAGTATGCATTGAGATTTTTTTTTTTCCGAGACAGGGTTTCTTCGTGTAGTTTTGGCGCCTGTCCTGGATCTCGATCTGTAGGCCAGGCTGGCCTTGAACTCACAGAGGTCCACCTGGCTCTGCTTCCCGAGTGCTGGAATTAAAGGCATGTACCACCACCCCTGGCCAAGATTATTTTGATGTATGATGTACAAGTGCATATTCATAGTTATTACTTCAGAATCATGAAGTTCAAGATAGGGCCAGAACCACTGGTTTGATCATATGTTGCCATAACTATCTATTACTTTTGCAAATACCTTCAAAATCTCTTTTTGTAACTACTTTGGGCAATTTTCTCTGGGGAAGTTGAACTGTGCTCTTTAACCTTATGAGGGGCTTTGTAGAAATAAACACACATAACAAGGTAGTTCAAGGATACACATCTGAAGTATCATTTAGTCAAACAAATCATTTTTAACCAGACTCAACGTTTCTATTACTTTGCAGATTACAAAATGCTCAGCCCTTTCTTGACCATGTTTTCTACATCAGCCCTCTGAGGTTGTTAATACACTTAAAATATTGTGACATAATAAGATATTCTTCGATTACTTGCATTTATGAAGTATAATGAAAGCAAATCTGAAAATATTTAAATCCTAGAAAACACTGAATATCATAAGTGTCTATGACTTGCTATATTGACCCAAGAGTCAAGTTCTTTTAAGGAAGACTCACTGAGCATTTGGACAAGAGAACACAAGAGGAACTGTACATCCCACACAGGCAGACAGGGAGGTCCCCACCCCCATGGAGCTATATGTCTTATTCATTCTCTTACATACGTTTATCTTGTACACCAGTCAAACTCAGAAGATTGGCAAACAAAAATTCTAAAAATGTTCTCGCTACAACTGTGACTGCCGGTGCCAGAGAAAGGCCAACCTTCCCCTCAGATTTAAAACCTCTGTGATGCAAAGAAGGGCAGATTAGTGGGGAACACATTCACAATTACCTAGAGATCATTTTCAGTATGTTTTTCCCCAGAGCAGGCTAAATTTAACAGAGGGTAGAGGATGAAGCCCAGGCATGCAGAAGCATGTGTGATACATGATTACATTTAATTCTCCACAGGTAACTAGAATATCCTGATTATGACATATTTGTACAGAAATCTAGGATAATAATAAGTAAATAAATAAATAATAAAAGCTGAGAATGTAGCATAGAGGCAAAGTGCTTACCTGATATGCCCAACGTGCTGGGCTCAATCTCCAGATCTGAAGATGTGACAAAGAAATTGTAGTAAAATCTATACCATATTCATAATTCCAAAATTAAGAATTCAGATTACTTACCAAGATTTAATAATCTTACATAACAATCAGTTTGTGCCCTTACGTTATGCTAATCGAATTTGTTACAGTTCCCAGCATCAGGCCACCAAGGCAAAGCAAAGTGGCTCTTTGCTAGAGTGAATATTTTATAATAATTTTTAGCTTAGAATATAAGGCATTGCAAATAAGGAACCAAAATTAGTCATAGGAAAGTATACTCTAACTAAGCAAATGAGTGCTATTTCTTGTTTATAAGCACAAAGAGCCCTCCATTTTTATCACTGAGTGCTTTTTTAATCTAAGCAACTAATATGAACTCTGCTGCACTTATTCATGTTACTTACTTCAAGAGCACTCGGGAGGTTGTGGGTGCTGCACCCGAATAAAATTCCTGCAAGTAGGAGAGAAAGAGTTAATTCTATATATCCATATAAAAAATTGAGGCGTGCACATATTAATAAGTTAACAGGAGTTGGTAGCTAGGCCAGGAATAGAATCCAGGTTACATATTTTTAGACAAGTGCCTCTTTGATTTTCACACACAATATGATACTTACCCATATGTTTTAAAAGGACACAGCTTTCAGCAACCAGAGTAGTAAGGAAGCAATTTGAATAACCCCAGAACAGAATACGAATCTTCATGGCGTGAGTGTAAGGGGGGTTGGAGTCTTCTCTTCAAACTACGCTGGCATTCCTGCGCTTTCTCTTCCTTCCCTAAACCCATTTCTCCATTTCCTCTTACTCTTAGGCGACTCTGAGCTCTCAAGGACATATCAGCAAGGATACCAGCTGCTGTCACATTCCAGGCACGATGGCAAGCCCTTGACACAAACTGTCTCCTGTGAGGCTTTGCAATGACAATTCCATATGAGACATGTTATGCCCAGTTTATAGATAATGAAACTGGGGCTCTTTGATTTAGCAAATGAAAACGTGAATCCTTGAAACATTTCCCTGGGGCTAATGAAAAGCTTATATCACAACTTTTGTTTATGTTGGGGTTTGCTCCAACTTCCTCAACAAAAAAAGGGGGGGGGGATGGTTAACTGAATGATGTCCAACAATGACTATCTTTTTTCCCTTCTGATGCACAAGCTAGGGAGGCAGCAACATTGAAAGGTTGATACTCAGGGCTTAAATACAACCTCTCTTATTCATTGCTGACTTAAATCTCTTGTTGCTATTTTCTTTCAGGGTAGTATTAGTTATCACTATCTCACAGGTTTTTGAAAGGATGAAAAGATGATAATGCATGTAAATATTTAGTTTCCCATGCGGCACATAAACACTGCCTACCAAATGCCAGCCCTAGCCATTCTAAAAACCTGCTGAAGATCCTGGTTGGGACCAAGCACCCTCTCCATTCTAAGTAACAGCAGGGGGAAAACCACACAGAGCAGCCCCTGGTCACTTATGAGTCCTCAAATAGCATAACAATACTTAGCATGAGAGATTTGCTGCCCACTTTATTGGGGCCTAAATTGACTCTACCTAACACTCATCAGTATCTACTATTATATTTTTGGGACTAAAAATGTACCAATTTATTTCATTCTCAAAACTATACTGAAGAAAGATGTTATCAGCGCGGACAGGAAACAGATACATGAACTTGTTAACCACTCTTTCAATAAATTACAGACAAGAGTCGATGAAGCCAGCGCCACAAACCCAGGGACCTGGCTGCAGAGTGCTCACTTTGCCACTTTTATGACAGTGTTTCTCACGGTCCTATGTGCTTGATTATTTTATTCTCAATCACTCTGCTTCACAGAAAGCAACGATAAAATGTTTTATCGCTCCCCATTCCCGGTCTTTTAGAGCCTTGGAGGTTTTTGTAATATTAGATAGGCAGCACCCAGGCTGTGTCTTTCACGAGAATAAAGGGAGATCTGATGTCTTATTACCTGGCAAGACCTTTGCTTTGGAATTACAGCCCAACGAGTTCCACAGCTGATCACTCCATTTGCTGCGGTGTGCTCCTATGTCAAGTCAGCACATTACTGATGTCCTTTGAGTATTAAAAATTGAAAAACAGTGACCATAAAACTTGATACCGCTCATTAAATTAAATGTAAAATGAAAATCTTGCATAAATAAAATTTAGTGTTAGCTCTTTTTAACGTGAAGGGTAATATATTAAAAATCGTGTATTTTAATGCCCTGAAAAAATTTCAGCAGTAACAAGTCAGGCTCCTTACATCTGCATCCTCAGAACATCAGTGTACAAATTCTTTAGGAACAAGCTTTGTGCAGCTGCAAGTTAATCCAAGTTTTCGGTCTTTTATGCTATGTAGAGAGAGAGATTTGTGCCAAGTCTTCCAATCATGCCTTTACTTTCTTATAAAGCCTGTACATACGTACATACATACATATACACACAGAGAAGGAACCAGAAAACCTTGTTTTCAGTTTGTGCGTGTGCGTGTGTGTGTGCGTGTGCGTGTGTGTTTTGTTTGTTTGTTTGATTGGTTGATTGGTTGGTCAGTTTTGTTTTGTTTTTAGAAAAGGTCTTATTTTGTAGCCCAGTCTGACTTTAGATTCCTTATCTTTCTGCCTCTGCTTCCTGGGTGTTGGAGTTACAGGTATATACCACCACACTGTGCTTTACTATGAGACTTTCTTTATGAGACTCCCTAGGTCTAGGCACATTTTCTTCCTTAAGTTAAGAGGTATGTCTCAGCACTGCAGCAGTCAGCCTAGCCTACAGTGGCCTCCATAATCTGTTTACTCTACAGTACTGGGTAAGTATTGTCACTTTCAATATACAACAGGTGTCCCAAGAATGGAAAGTACCATCTTACGATTCAATCCCATGCTGCAGTTCAGTGGGTTAATACCCTATATAGCAATCACCCATGCATACTTTTCAAGGAACAACCAGTACATTTTGTAATTAGGGTTTTCTATGTGAAATGCATTTGAAGGGGTTGCAATGGTTCAATTTCATTTTTTTTTTTAGTAATTCCTTCTTATTGTCTTACAAAGCTCTCTGTCCAACAACATCCAAGTATAAACTCGTGATGGCTCCCTTAAGGTTGTGGTAATCATAATCACTTCTTGATGTCAACTGATTGTACTAAGGTCTGTGGCCATGATCTTAAATGTCAGGAAACCCAGCATCCTGATGCTGCCTCTGAAATTGAACTAAACACGGTGATGCTGCCACTTATTCTCACATGGCTGATGGTAAAGCGTTTCCCCCTCTGTCTGCTGATACCCTACCACCCTGCCTCTGACCATTTCCACTTCTGGGCACCATGATTTTCTGAAGCTTTAATAGCCAAAACTTTCCACTTACTGTTATATGAAATATCGGTTCATATAGCTTGCCCCAGAGTTGAAAGGGACAGCACGTGTTCCTCTGGGATTACTTTACCTCATGGATTCAGAATCACCATTCCTCATCTGGAATAGGGATCAGCCAGTCCGGCAGGTCCCATTTCTTCCTCCCACTATGGTTGTTTACCCTTAGCCAGAAACGGTCTTCATTTACTGAAATTCCAGGATCAAGGATATTCCAGCTTACCCCTCAAAATTCAAATAACTTGGAGCCTCACATGTTAGGAATTCCAGGGCTGGAGCCGAGTCCTACTTAATGGCAGTTTGGCTTCATTACTTTCTTTCATGAGAAAGCTTCAAATTTTCTCTCATTAATAGCCTTTGCCAAAGAAAGTGCATCTCATATATTAACTCTGCTTCTCCAGGAACCCTGTTACTTATTTTAAATTTTGTGTTAACCTTAACATTTTTCACGCATCACAGTTCATTTTAGACTTAGCACCTCTGGCGATACCCTGACAAGCAGGATCATCATAATATTTAAGTAAGTGACCTTTCTTCTTATGTCTCACCAATTTAAAAATCTGATCTTGTCAGTGATTTTTCTGGGAAGTTACACTTTTTTTTCCAGTACTTTGTTCTTTTTCTGTTGCTGCTATCATCTAACAATATACAAATGCATGAGCCCAGAGTGACAATTTCCTTAGTAACTTCACTTTTATTTTACCGGCTGAAACTATCTGTGAACTAAAACAAGATTTATAAAGTTCTATGCTTTCTAGAAAGGAGACTTCCAGGTGAATGTGTCCTTACGGTTCAGCTTTGACCTTTGCACCAGATGAATAGACTCCACCCCTCTCTGTGCACAGAGCCTCTCTAATACTCTCCTATGTTGATTATTATTATGGTTGAACACTCTGTTTATGCCCGGAAATTGTGTTTAAATGCATTCCATCATCACAGCAACCCTGTGAGGTTAGGGATTATCATCACCCACTCTCTCCAGATGAAGCACTAAACCACAGAGGTAGCAAATTTTTCCCAGAGCCCAAGAAAGCCAAGCTACAGTTCAGCCAGGTAAACGCTGTTATGTCCCACCTTACCTTGTTTCTGCTTCCCTTTAATTTCACACAAAATGCTCCAGTAAACGCTGTTATGTCCCACCTTACCTTGTTTCTGCTTCCCTTTAATTTCACACAAAATGCTCCATGATTCTACCGATGTTTTGAGAAAGAATGTATCTTTTCAGCATATAACATTGTTTCATCTTCCTTAGTAATCATTTGGTTTCTCTTAAACCTAGGATTATCAGATCCTTTGCTCATATATTCCAAGACTGAATATATATTCCTCTTTAAGACCCTCTCACATCACAGTTACTTATGTTACAAGTTCAGTTTCACCTTGTTGACGATTCATTTTTCATCTACTCTGGCCACTTGGTAATGAGATGGGGCTGGGGGGACCAAGAAAGAAAGGGAGGAGGGTTTGGCCAGATTAACCCAATGTGTGTCCCTTAGAAGTATATTACATTTTGACAAATATCAAGAGGAGTGTGTTCCTTGATTCCTATTACTGGTCTTATTGGAAACATCAAGAGAGGGGACATTTACAAGGTTAAAGTGGGAAGTGAGTTTGGAATTCATTGAACTCAGTATCTCCTTTAAGCTCTCATAGGAGAAATGGCCTGCCTACAGTTAATGGCCAGCTAGTTAAAATTTTTTTATAGGTAATGCTTTTGGTAGATGATCAATACTTTCAAAATAGCTCTAAATTTATTTACATTAACTTCAGCACTTCCCGACAATTATTTACTTGAGTTTACTATTCAGTAAATTTTAAATATATCTATTTTAACAGTTTGTGCTTCTAAGGTGTACCTGTTTTTATTACACACACACATACACACACACACACACACACACACACACACAGGTTCAGAATGGATAAAAAACTAGACATGTGATATGAAAACTTCTACTTTAATTAGGCAACACATTCTGGCAAACACATATGACAGTAGTATATACAAAATATCTACAGAATTTCTGCTGGAGAAAACTTTCTTAAAATGGCAAATGTGCTCAGAAAGACGGCAAGAACAATAATGCACAGGTTCTAAAATTGCTCTCAACTGTAGATGCGTGTCTGCTCAGGAGAAGCACACAGCATGTTTAGTTTCACCTGCTCCTCCCTTCTTGCTGTAATAGGTCTCCCGTCCTATAACACTGTCTTTGCTAAGGGCTAGTGCAACCATCTGTTGACCCTTAATTCACTATTTTACCTTAATGCTCATTACCCTTGAGATATATATATATATATACTGTCTCAAATGGAAGCATGGGCTTAAAAAAGTCATAACTATTACAAAAAAAAAGTTTTCAAAATCTAGCGTTTATTGATAAAAATCTGCCTGAGAAGGGTAAACTGGAAATCCTGGAAGGCAGAGAAAATTTATAAATTCTGGAAAATCTGCAAGTTTCAAATGTGTTTGTTAGAGCTGCTGTAATTATAACCAAACTCATATCCTCTCCTACATCTGATATTCATATTAAAATCAAAACTTAAAGATAATGTGGAAAATAAATTCCATTGTACATCATATGCTTCAATTATGAGATTACACACATTTGCAGACAGGAGCTTGTGGGATGGAGGGGCACTCGTTTAATGGAAAGATGATGATCTCAAATAAAAGAGTGGTTTCCGTTCAGCTCTTCCACCTTTTGAAAATAATAAACCACCTCTCTAACAAGGGCTTCCTCTGTGTAAGCATCCTAACATGGTATGGTTCACCTGGCTCCTCCCGCCCAATGAGGAAGAGGCGGATAGCACTAAAGTGGACCATGTACACTTAAGACCCATGGTTTCAAATATAGACACAGATACATTTTAGAAAGGGAATGTGTTACTTTTTCAAAGAAAATTGCAAGAAGTGCCCTGATCATTATAACCAGTCTGGCTGCACCAACATGGTCAGAAAGCAAGATGTAGGAAGTGGAAGTTTAAAAAGAAACCCTGGGGTTGCCGGGCGTTGGTGGCTCATGCCTTTAATCCCAGCACTTGGGAGGCAGAGCCAGGCAGATCTCTGTGAGTTCGAGGCTAGCCTGGGCTACCAAGTGAGTTCCAGGAAAGGCGCAAAGCTACACAGAGAAACCCTGTCTCGAAAAACCAAAAAAAAAAAAAAAAAGAAAAGAAAAAGAAAAAAAAAAAGAAACCCTGGGTTTTTGCTGTAAGTGTTGATGTGCATTTAAAATATCTGCTTCATAAATAGACCAAATTTGCTTATCAGCTTTATTATAACCTTCCCACCTATGAGACTATGATGGTGCCCACTGCTACTCTTCTTTTATAGCTTTATTCCATTTTCATGTTCATTCACACATCACCTCCATCTCAGAAGCAGATTTGAGACCATTTCTAATAAGACCAGTGCTCTAACCCCTGAGCTATGGAGCCCTCGCCTGAGACCATTTCTAATAAATAGAAGGCTTGGGAGATGGATCAGTGGGTCAAGGGCTTGCCACACAGGCAATGACTTGAGTTCAGTTCCCAATACACATGTAAAAGCTGAGCGTGGTGATGTGCATGCCAGTAATCCAAGAGCTGAAGAGGTAGAGACAGGTGGATCCCCATAACTCGTTGGTCAGACAGCTTTGCTGAGTCAATGAGCTCCAGTTTAAGTGAAATACACTGTCTCAGAACGTCAGGTGAAGCATGTCTGGGGACGATGCCTGGCATAGACTTCTGGCTTCCATATGCACAGGCACACATGTACACCAGCATCTGTGTGCAGTGTGTATCTGCACACAAAAATGTGTACATGCACCACACACACACACACACACACATACACACACAAATAAATAAGTAAATATGAAAGACTGTGCTAAAAAGTTGAGAAAGTGGGAAAACATGAAAGTGAACAGAAGGCAGGAAAAGGAGAGCAGCTTACACAGCATTGTAGCCTTGTATTTCCGTTTTTTGCAGCCTATGACTATCATCTTACTATAAACTGTGTCCATGGCATCAGAGACAAGTCCTTAGCAATAAGAAACAAAAAGAAAGCATAAGAACCCCCCAATGTCTCAGGCACATAGGATAAGCCAGGGTCCTCTAATTATTTTATAGTTTTGCCTCCAATGGCATAATTTCTAAAAGAAGGGACCAAATACCTAAAACAGAATTCTGGTCAGCATTATTTAGGGCTGGAATGCATCCAACTCATCATCTAAATTTTAAATTACAAATCTCACCCTTCCGGAAGTTCTATCTTTTTATGTCGGAAACAACATCACTTTTCTAGCCCCGTCCTCATTAGCATGCATAGAATCTTCACATGTAACTGAGGCTTTCAAATATTTGCTTTCATTTTCTTGTCCCATTCCAGACCACACAAGCAGCCTTCAGTGTCTTTCAGATGCACACCCTCCTAATCCAAAACGAGCCTTAGTAGTGTCAGAGGCAGAGACTGGCTCCATAGCAACAGGGACAGGGGCTTCTGCGAAGACGCACGTTTCTAGAGGCATTCTGCTTGTTACTCACAATAACGCAAAGGTCTTGCAGTAAAATTACCTTCTGATTCTGGCAGGAGAGATGAGGATTACAAAGAGCCTAAGGTTGTTTCTTAAGCACGCTCCGTGTGCCCATTGAGTTGTATTATTTTGCAACCAGGTTTCTGCCTTTTGAGAGCAAAGGTTCAGAGCCTTGAAGTGACACCAACCGCTTTTTAGCAAAGTCATTTAATTGACTGTGGTCTTCAAACTATTTGTAAAAAATAGACCTAGGATAATTTTGTCACTAAATTTTGTAATTTCCCTTATCACATATGAAGTCATTCTACCCCTTTAAGAAAGCCCGCTGAGTTACTATGGAAGGCATTGCTCCTACAGGTTCTAAAATATCAGTCACCCTTACAGTTCATAGAAAGAAAATCAAATTCTATTTTAGTGAAGTTTTCATAACAGCCTTTTGGTAATAATGTGGAAGAATCATGATATATTTAAGAGATATTAATTCTAGTAATAGTCATTTATCTTTGATGTCAGAGAGAGACAAAGGCTTGGGGAATGGAAGATTTACGATGACATATTATAGACTCACTTTCTAGATCTTAGATTTTTTTTTACTCTTCCTCTCAAACGACAGATAATGAAGCTTTATCAACTTCCTTTTATTAAAGCTAAAAATATATTCCTTAATAGGATCATAAACATTTAATGAAACGCACAGCTGTACTGAATCTTAAAATTAGGTGAGAACGGCCAAGTAGTTCATAGAAAAGTAAATCAGCATAATTCTTACAATATAAGTTTACAACCCTGCTTATTTTAATTTAATATGTCCCTGTGTCTGACATCTCTCCCGAAGTCCAGACTTATATTACAACTTCTAAAATTAACCTGCTATCCCAAAGTGAGTCCATTTTCTTTCTAAGCACATCTGTTACAGGTCAGTACAGTAAGCTTAAATTAAGAAGCTAGATGAAGACGCTGGACACTTTATTTCTGTCTACTGTTTTCTGAGAATATTGAAATTCTTATTGTCTCTCTGTCTTAAGCTAGAGTTTCCAGGAAAAGACTGAGATGGAGATTCAAGTGAGTGTTGCTTGCAAGAAGTACTCTCCAAGATAAGAAAGGTGAGGAGGCAACACAGCCATCTATGACCAACCATAGTCATGTTGAGTATAACTTTGGCTCTATCCCAAAGGAGAGATCTGATAGCAGCTCTATCCTGCTTAGCCAACATGGATGAGATATGCAAAGCCTTGTCTCTGTCGGTGATTTGGTAAAAGTCGACTATGGAAGATGTTAGTCCTCATGGTCCTTCTAACAGAGTGGAACCAGAAGGGTTCTAGAAACTTAAGGCCAATTCCACAGTAAGGAGACAGTTTGGAAACATAAGAAGAAAGCATCGGGAAAGAGCCAAAGTACCTGGAAATGATAAAAGGTGGAAACAGGTGTGGGGTTGCACTGTGTGTCCGCTGTAGCCTTCATACAGGTCCCTTTTTCAAAGTAATGCTTAAGCAGGTAACTATCCTTATTCCTTTTCCATTTATTTACCTTTACATTATTCTCTGTTCCTTCTCTGTGCATCCTAGTGGTGGAGGTTGAGGAAATCAGTTGCTGACAGTAAGGAGCAACCATATGGGTCCAGGCTACAGTTCCTCCTTGTACTGTGTTCACAGCTTAATAAAACACCATGAACTGTTCTAGCCAGCTCAGAAGTTCAACAGCTTGATTGATTGTGAACCATTTCCCTAGTTTACTATGATCTCCTTATAGTTGGAATTTGATGTAGGCTTACGTAACAAAAAGCACAGACCACTGTTCTCCAGATCATTGGAGGCAGCACAAATTGTAGTTTCAAGGACCTGCCCTCCCACCAGCTTTATATTATAAGAAGGCTGCTCTAGCATCATCCATCACTTCCTCCTTCTAAGCAATAGGCATTCAGGAAGATACAAAGATAAAGCAAGTGGCTTAAGCTTGAGGTAGCTGTTACAGGCGAGCTACTCGTATTTATAATGGGTCTGAATATGCCTGTCTCCTAGGTGATTCCAAACCCAGTCAAGGTAACAAGATTACTCATTGTAAGTCCATCCTTTGTCAACTTGACATTCAAATGCATTGTGCTTTCAACGTCTACTAATGTCTATGAAATTAAGATGATAATTACATCTTTTCCCTCTCCCTTTCCTTCCTCCAAACCTTCTCATGCACCATCCCCCTGTTCTCTCTCAAATTCATAGCCTCTATTTCTCTACATATACATTATATGTATACAGCGGAAGAAGAGGCAGAAAGATTGTCAGAGCCAGTGGTGATGGACGACACCAAGCAAATAGGGCCTCCCAGACACAACAAAACTGATAAGCATATGAACTCGCAGAGACTGTAGCAGCCTGCACACAGTCTGCTCAAGTCTAGGCCAGGTGGGGTCCCACTGTTGACAGGTAAAGTAGACCCAAGGCCCTTTCCCTAATCCAAAGCTATCTTCTTGATATTTCCTTGATCTCAAAGGAAAAGAAATCCGTTTTCTCTAACAGAGTCTCACTGGGTATACAAACCACACTTAAGGAAGGCCCCCTGCCCAGCAGTAGATAGCCAACAAAAAAGTAACTCAACAGTATTTTGCGAAGGTTTTGTGTTTGATTTTGTTTTGTCTCATAATGCTTTGTTTGGGTTTTTTGTTTGTTTGTATGCATTATAGGTCTTTTGCTTATAAACATTACTTAATGATTTAAAAACTACAAAAGGCCCAGTCTATAGTGGAAGAGAGGGTTAAAAGATTGTAAGAGCTATAGAAACAGTAACTTTACTGTGTTATTTTATCTCCTGGAAATGTCAGGTGAGGTCTCATCAATGTGGATACCTGTGGTGATGTGAAAGAAAATGGCCCCATAGGCTCACAGGGAGAGGGACTACTAGGAGGTGTGGCCTTGATGGAGTAGGTGTGGTGTTGTTGGAGGAGGT
>CABHPH010109155.1:0-10809 GCA_902168325.1 Peromyscus nudipes | reverse complement strand
GCATGTGGTTATGTGTGTGTACATACTGCTTGCATGTGGTTATGTGTATGTGTACATACTGCTTGCATGTGGTTATGTTCTTACATGGTTTACATGGTTTATAAGTGGCCAGATGATTATAAGTGCTGCGAATCCAAATTCCTTTTAATTCATAATGTAACTAAAACTTTAAAACAGAAAAACCTAAAAAGTATATGTAAGTGAGCAGCCTTCGTCAAAGTGTTATTTGGTTGATCATTGCCCCATCCTTAATTCTACACACGGTCTAGAGAACCTCTACTGCCTGAGGGAAATTAAGTCATGCTCAGGACATGGTGGCTCTTACTCCAGGGTACAGCCTCACGTTCATGGACAGTTATCTCCATCTGGGGCGTGATCCGTGAGTCCCTGCTAGTCCTAAAATCTAAAGACTGGAAGCATGACATAGCTCTGTGCTTTCGGCTCTCCTGAAGTAATTAGTAGGTTTACAGAACAAAGATTTTGTGTTTCATCAAGCTAATTGCTTATGATTTCTACTGAGTATATAGGCTTCTAACTTAAACACTGAGTCGTAAGAAAGTCTCATTTAAAACCCTTCCCCTGTCAAGCTTCGTCTGAGTGTTCTACAACAGCTAAATTTTAAAACACAGTTTGTTCTTTAACACTGATGGAACTGACATTCTGGGTGTTCAGTAACTGCTCAGAGGACACAGGCCGTGAGGATGTAGGAGCTGGAAGAACAGCCAATATGGTGGTCCCAGAGGATGACGGGACATTTCTCAAAGCATTCTGTAGCTCCAGTGAGTCACCTGACCTCTTGGTCAGAGGGTCATGGAGACCTCAGAGCACATTCTTCCAGGTCAAACTGAAGGAAACCCCTTCAGGGCTTCCCAGCAAATGGCACAATGGATAAGGGCAGACTAGAGGAGTCCAGGGGAGTCCCAACTGCCCTTGGCAGAAAACAAGGAAGGCTAAATTCCGACTATCCACAAGACCTTAAACACAGCACAAGGTAGAGGCAGTTAGCAAAGCCACCGGTAATCACAGTGCCTTGGCAATATTGTTTCTTATTCTTTTGCAACACTGTTTCTTGTTCTTTTGCAACATTGTTTCTTGTTCTTTTGCTTTTCACCACTCTCCCCTTCTGCCTCAACCCCAGATAGGCTTTATCTGGCTGTAGCCCTGGCTGTCCTAGAACTCACTCGGTAGACCAGGCTGGCCTCAAACTCACAGAGATCCACCTGCCTCTGCCCTCCTAGAGCTGGAGTTAAAGGCATGGGCCAGCACCACCTGGCTTCTCGCCACACTTTTAATTTATAATCATCTGTCTCAGGGCTTCTGTTGCTGCGATGAAATGACAAGACCAAAAAGCAAGTTGTGTGTGTGTTGGGGGGGGGCGTATTTGGCTTACACTTCAGCATTACTGTTCATCACCGAAGGAAGTCAGGACAGGAACTCAGACAGGGCAGGAACCTGGAGGCAGGAGCCGATGCAGAGGCCATGGAGGGGTGCTGCTCACTGACTTGCTTCCCATGACTTGCTCAGCTTGCTTGCTTATAGAACCCAGGACCACCCACAATGGGCTGGGCCCTCCCCCACCAATCACTAATTGAGAAAATGCCTTACAGCTGGGTCTCATGAAGGCATTTCCTCAGCTGAGGTTTCTTCCTCTCTGATGACTCCAGCTTGCGTCAAGTTGACACACCAATCCAGCCAGTACACAATCAGTGGATTGTTTTGGTTTTGATTTTGTTTTTTTAACAGTTCAAGGGACCATACGACTAACAGCAGGCTGCACAGACATAGCCATGGGGCTCCATGGCCTCACCCTTTCTGGGGCCACCAGTGAGCAGCATCGTGTCACCTTGCTTAAAGGTTATATTTTTAATCTTATAAAACTTGTGTCTTCTACGATAAATGACAACTTCAAACTAGATTCCTTGTGATGCAGGGATTCCAGCCACCTGCTACTACAGAAGATCCAAAGCTTCCACTCAAACCAAGAGGGAGAGAGTCTTGTGGTTCCTCTTTAGGCAAGGGAGACTAAGACCAGAGAAAGCATCGTGACTGACACATGAACCAAGCACCCAGTGGACAGAAAAAGACTGAAACCCTTTTCCTACCTGAGCTACATACAAAACATAGCATGCTCCAGAAAAGCCCACAAGTGTGGGAGAGGAGGTGCTGTGTAATATATATATAATATATATATAATATGTAATATAGAGAGGGCCATGAATCCTGTGCTTTTCCCTCAGCTCACTAGCCCATTCTCAGTCTTACATTTTCCCTTTCTTAATAATCTTTTTGAAGACTATAAAAAAAAGTCACAACTGGTCAAAATACAGGGAGCAACTGATCCTGGGATACATCTATAGACAGCACACACACCTAAGACTCGGGGACATCGTGGAAGACAAGGCAGAGAGAATGTCAGCGCCAGGGAGCAGCGATGTGTGCTACGGGACTGTGTCTCCTAGAAACGACAGGGAAACCACATCATGAAACCTCAACAGTACAGCTGCCCAAACAAGACTTGAACAATGATATCACCAAAAGACAGGGTCACGTGAAAGGGATAAACCTCACAAGACCCTACACCTAGATGAAGAGCTACAGGCCTGCTGAGGAAGGGAGAAATCGTCTTCCCCAAAAATGAATCCCTTAATCGATAATACAGTGGCCCACCCTGAAAACACACACATACAAGCAACACTAAATGGACTAAGCAGGTTATAATTACACATACATAGATACGTGTGTGTGTGTGTGTGTGTAACAATAATAATTAAAGAAAATGAAGCTATGAAGTTGAGAAGGAGCAAGTAGTGGGTGGGAACATGGAGGGGTTAGAGAGCAGGGAAGTAGAATTATGTGCTTATATTTTAATTTTTTTAATTTTAAATAAAATAATTTTTTTCTATTTCTAACTGTTGTGCCTGTGTCTCAAGACCCCCCAAGCAAGACCACCACAGAGCCGATATCCAATGCAAAACACACAGGGGTTTATTGATAACAAGCAGGCCAGGGCTTGGTCCGCATCCAACACTCAACATGGCAGGTGGAGGAGGATGGCCCTGAGCTCTCAGGGTGAGGGGTTTTTAAAGGGAAAAACCGTAAGTAGGGTGGTACAAGCCTTGGCATCATATGATTGGATGAGGGTGTGTAACCTTTGAATTTACTGGTTGGGGGTTACAGTTATCATTTGGGCAGGCCTGGACAAGTCCCAGGCTCTGTCCTTGAACTGCCATGGGAGCTGGCTGGCCTCACAGGTTCACATTGACCCATGCACATAGCTCTAAGTTGGTGAAGGGTCCCAGACAGTAAACACGTGGCTGAACCTTGAACAGTCAGAGTACGTGCAGAAAGGGAGCTACTGCAAGGACTATGTCTTTTGTTCACGGCCCTCCCAGAAACTGCTTGCTCAAGTCTCAGGAAACTGAACTTGAGGCCTGATCTCAGAGAGAAGACTGAGCAGCCTGTTATGGCGTCTGCTTGGTCCTTTCATAACCCTATGTCCTGAAACATCCTGTTCTTTGCCCTGGGACACAAGGATCTGGAAACTCCAGTGGGGACCTAGATTCAAGTCCACGCCTGTAACACTGATGACTCCAGGAGTAGCCTGGGGGGAGAAATGTGATTCCACCTGATTCGCTGTTCAGTGTTGTTTTCTAATTCCAAAGTGGTCAAAAGCAATCTGCATAGGAGGAGGCTAGATGTGGAAGTCAAAAAATTACTGTTTCTATAGGCTTGATAACACCACCTTTCATCCGCTTTACAAAAATAGTAAGGGCTGGGCTTTCTCAACCTGGTAGTACTAAGATTTAATGATTTAACTCCATTATCAATTCTACCTAATGGTAGATAAGCCAGGCATACTTCTATGAACCTCGGTTCCCTGGTCAGATGGAATTAACAGCAAGACCTATCACATTGGGTTCTAAAGAGAATTCAAGGTGATTGTCTATGACTCCGGCCAGGGAAGCAGGTAGGTTAACTGTAGATCTTCACCTCTCCCTCTTCTCCAAACTCAATGACCCAGGCTTATCCCCAGCTCTGTAGCAGACTACTTATGGTGGCCTCTCCTCACTCTCTGCTCCGGTTTGCAGGTGACTAAGCAGATCCTGGTACAACTCCCTGCTCTCCTCCCTCCTGTGGACCACCCATTCCAACTCCTAACTGCCACCTAGAAACATATTTTACCTGGAACCCCCAATAGTCACACTTACCAGGATCCCAGAAGAATTCCCTACCAGGCAACCCACAGCTACCACACCCTCCTAAGAACCAGAGAGGGCAATGGAAACCAAGGGACAAAACACCCACCCAACAAAGACAAGACCAGGCATTAGCACGTAGAGTTACAATCATCCTAAACCCCGATGCCTAGACACCAGTGTAAAAACATAATCAATAACACAATATGTCTCCACTAGAGCCTAGCAGCCCTGCCACAGCAGACCCTGAGAATTGCAACATAGCTGAAGTACAAGACAAAGACCTTGAAATGGCCTTTATTAATATGACAGAGGTCCTTAAAGAGGAAATGAATAAATCCCTAAACGAAATCTATGAAATCACAAATGGTGGAAGGAAATGAACAGCTCAAGACCTGAAAGTAAAACTAGAATCAATAAAGAAAAGCCAAACTGAGGGAAATCTGGAAATGAAAAATTTAGGAACTCCAACAGGAACCTCAGAGGCAAGCCTCAACAACAGAATACAGGAGATGAAAGAGAATCTCAGTCACTGAAGACACAACAGAAGAAATAGATACCTTGGTCAAAGGAAATGTTAAATCTGAAAACATCCTGACACTAAGCATTCAGGAAATATGAGACTCTGTGAAAAGACCAAATTCAAGAAGGAAGGAGAAGAAACCCAAGTCAAATGTAGTTGAAGTTTTCCTGTGTCCACCCGGCTCCTGTGTCCTTGCTTTTCCGCAGCCACTCCAACCCAAATAAACACACACAGGCTAATATTGTTTAAAACTGCTTGGCCATTAGCTCAGGCTAACTACTGACTAGCTCTTACACTTAAACTCAGCCCATTTCTGTTCATCTAGAGGTTGCCACGTACTCCATCACTTTACCTGTGTGCCTGTTACATGCTGCTCCCTGGATGGTGGGCTGGCGTCTCCTGACTCAGCCTTCCTCTTCCCACAATTCTCTTCTATTTGTCCCGCCTATACTTCCTGCCTGGCTACTGGCCAATCAGCATTTTATTTATACAGAGTGATATCCACAGCAGTCAAAGGCACAGAAAATAGTTTCAACAAAATTATAGAGGAAAATTTCCCTAGCCTAAAGGAGATACCTATCAAGGTACAAGAAGCATACAGAACACCAAATAGACTGGACCATAAAAGAAATTCCCCTTGACACACGATAATCAAAACAATAAATATAGAGAACAAAGAAAGAATACTAAAAGCTGCAAGGGAAAAAGACCAAGTAACATATAAAGGCTGACCTCTTAGAATAACATCTGACTTCTCAGTGGAGACTCTAGAAGCTGGAAGGGCCTGGACAGATGTTCTTCTACAAACTCAAAGAAAGCACAGATGTCAGCCCGGACTACTATACCCAGCAAAACTTTCAATCACAGTAGATGGAGAAATTTCATGATAATACCAAATTTAAGCAGTATCTATCTACAAATCCAGCCCTACAGAAGGTGCTACAAGGAAAATTCCAACTTGAAGAGGTTAACCACACCCAAGAAAACACAAGGAATAAATAATTCCAGATCAACAAATCAAAAGAGAACTCTCTCTCTCTCTCTCTCTCTCTCTCTCTCTCTCTCTCTCTCTCACACACACACACACACACACACACACTTACACACACACTCACTCACACACACACACCACCACCACCACAACAACAACAACAACAACATAACAGAAATTAACAAACACTGCTCATTAATATCTCTCAACATCATGGTCTCACTCAATTCTCCAATAAAAAGACACAGAGTAACAGAATGTATACAAAAACAGGAGCCCTCCTTCTGCTGCATCCAAGAAACACACCTCAACATCAAGGATAGAAGATGGAAAAAGATATTCCAAAGCAAATGGACCTAAGAAGCAAGCTGATGCAGCCATTCTAATATCTGACAAAAAAGACTTCAAACCAAACCTAATCAGAAGAGATAGGGAAGGATACTATATACTCAAAGAAAAATCTACCAAGATGCCAATTTAATTCTTAACATTTGTGCACCAAACACAAGGGTACTCAAGTTCATGAAAGAAACACTACTATATCTTAAATCACATACTGACCCTCACACACCGATAGTGGAAGACTTCAATACTCCACTCTCACCAATAGACAGGTCATCCAGACAAAAACTAAACAGAGAAATGCTGGAGCTAACTGATGTTATAAACCAAATGGACCTAACAGATATTTATAGAACATTTTACCTATTTATAGAACATTTTACCCAAACACAAAAGAATATACCTTCTCCTCACCACCTAATGAAACTTTCTCCAAAATTAAGAATATCCTCAGACACAAAGCTAGTCTCAGCAGATACATGAAAATTGAAATAACACTCGGCATCCTATCTGACCACTATTGATTAAACAATAACAGAAACAACAGAAAACTTACAAACTCATGGAAACTGAACAACTCACCTCAGAATGAAAAATGGGCCAAGACAGAGACTAAGAAAGAGATCGAAGACTTTCTGGAACAGAATGAAAGTGAACACACAACACACCCAAACTTATGGGACACGATGGAGGGGGTGCTAAGAGGCAAGTTCATGGCACTAAGTGCCTATACAAAAAAATTTAGAGAAATTTCATAATAATAACTTAACTATGCACCAAAAAGCTCTAGTACTACCCAAAAGGGTAGATGGCAAGTGTAGGCAGAATTTTTTGTCCTGCCAGCCAGCTCCCAAATAACCACATAGAGACTTATTATTAATTATAAATGCTTAGCCAATAGCTTAGGCTTGTTACTAAGTAGCTCTTATGTCCTAAATTAACCCATATTTCTTATCTACCATGTGGTGGTACCTTTCTTGAGCATGACATGTTCATCTTGCTTCTCCCTGTGTCTCCTCGCAACTCTGCCCTTCTTCATCCCTGTGCTCTCTCCCTGTCCACCAGTCCCACCTTAACCTTTTCCTGCCTAGCTGTTGACCTGTGCTCTCTCCCTGTCCACAAGTCCTACCTTAACCTCTTCCTGCCTAGCTATTGGCCATTTAGCTCTTTATTAAACCAATAAGAGCAACACATCTTCACAGCGTACAAAAAGATCATTCCACAACAGGCAAGAAATAATCAAAGACAGGGCTGAACTCAATAAAATAGAAACAACAACAAAAAAATACAAAGAATCAATAAAACAAAGAGTTGGTTCTTTGAGAAAAATCAATAAAATTGACAAACCCTCATCCAAATTAACTGAATGGTAGAGAGAGAATATCAAAATTAATAAAATTAGAGATGAAAAGGGGACATAACAATAGACACCAAGGAAATCCAGAGAATCATAAGGACATACTTTAAAAACCTATACTCCACCAAATTGGAAAACCTAAAAAAAAAAAAAAAAATTTCTTGATACATAACACTTGCCAAAGTTAAATCAAGATCCAATAAGCAATTTAAACAGACTTACAAACTCGTAATGCAATAGAAGCAATAATTAAGAGTTTACCAACCAAAACAAGCCCAGGGCCAGATGGTTTTAGGACAGAATTCTAACAGACTTTTAAAGAAGAGTTCATGCCAATACTCCTCAAATTATTCCACAAAATAGAAACAGAAGGAACACTGCCCATTGTTTTACAAGACCACAGTTACCCTTATACCCAAACCACATAAAGACCCAACAGAGAATGAATTACAGACCAATTTTCCTTAGGAACATAGATGCAAAAAATTCTCAATAAAATACTTGCAAACTGAATACAAGACTACATCAAAAAGATCATCCACCATGACCAGAGATGCAGGGATGATTCAACATGTGTAAAGGAGTAAATGTAATCTTTTGAAAGACAAAATTCACCTGATCATCTAAGTAGATGCAGAAAAGGCCTTTGACAAACTCCAACACCCCTTCATAATAAAAAGTCCTGGAGAGATTAGGGATGTAAGGAACATACCACAACATAATAAAGGCAGTTTACAGCAAGCCCATAGCCAACATCAACTTAAAGGGAGAGAAACTCAAAGCAATTCCACTAAAATCAGGAACAAGACAAGGTTGTCCACGCTCTCCATACCTATTCAATACAGTACGTGAAGTCTTAGCCAGAGCATAAGACAGCTGAAGGGGATCAGGGGATACAAACTGAAAAGGAAGAAGTCAGAGCATCTTTATTTGTAGATTATATGATAGTATACATAAGTGACCCTAATAATTCCACCAGGGAACTTCTACAATTGATAAATATGTTCAACAATGCACCTGGATACAAGGTTAACTCTCAAAAATCAGTAGCCCTCCTACATATAAATGACAAATGGTCCGAGAAAGAAATCAGGGAAACAACACCTTTCAAAATAGCCTCAAGACATTTAAATACCTTGAGATAACTCTAACCAAGCAAGTGAAAAATTTGTATGACACTGAAGAAGTGTTGAGCAGTGGTGGCACATGCCTTTAATCCCAGCACTCTGGAGGCGGAGGTGGGTGGATCTCTGTGAGTTTGAGGCCAGCCTGGACTACAGAGTGAGATCCAAGAAAGGCGCAAAGCTACACAGAGAAACCCTGTCTCGAAAAAAAACGAAACAAAACAAAACAAAAAAGACACTGACAAAGACATCAGAAAAGGGGATGGGCCTGGACGGGAGGGGGAGGGGAAGGACCAGAAGGAATAGTGGGGGAGGAGGGAGACTGCAATCAGGATATATTATGTGAGGAAATTTATTTTCAATAAAAGAAAAAGAAAATTTAATATTTAAAATTGGGGGAATAGTGACTGTTAATTCATAATCATTAGTTTCTGAGGTATCTTTTCTTAAAATGTGTTATTCTATTATATCATGGAGAACTTTGTACAATACAGACATGTAGTTTCAGAAGAATATACTATTTAAAATGAGTCTCGCTTTTAAAAAAAAAAAGATAATTTATGTAAAGCTCTAGGCTAGTTCCCTGGTCAAATAGAATTAGTAACAGGACCTATCACATTGGGTTCTAAAGAGAATTAAAGAAGATAATTTATGTAAAGCTCTAGGCTCAGGCCATCTGTGGAGAACATACTGTTGTACTGTTTTCCCTGGTCTTCTTAGGGATAAGGCTGGGCCAGGCTGAGTCTGGTGAGGGTCCTAACGGCTTCTCACAGCCTCCTCCTCTGCTTAAGTATCTCAAGCTACTTCCTCCAAGTGGGCTTACCAGACCACTGCCTCCAATCTGTTAGTCACACCAATCGAGAATAAGATCACCACCACAGTTTAAAGTCAAATTTGAAGCCAAGTTTAAATACTGGCCAGGTGGATGGACTCTGACCAGGTCCATACCCAGGTTCCTGGGAAATGGCCCAGAATCAAGTATGGCAAAGGCTTAAGAAGGAAAACCCATAATTCATTGCATTTCCCATCAGGTCCAATCAGAGGCAAGCATACATCCTGAAGTACCTCCAGCCTGTGACCCTCCAGCCCACATGTGATCAGGCACATTGGTGCAGATGGGTCAAACAAACTTGTTTAGGGAATGAAAGCATGTAGCTTGTTATCTCCCATAAACAATAGCTTCCAGCATATCAGGACCTATCCGCCCTTGGGCAAGGGGTTTGCAGACCAGAGGCATTTTTGTTTCATGGATCTCTTAGGCACAGTAATTAAAACTCAAAATGTAACTTTGACTCTCACACATTCCAACAAGTATCTGACTTGTGGTAAGCTACACCAAAGCTTGAGAAAATCTGCTTTAAACTTGCCTGAGAGAGTGTGGGGATGCCTTTCCCACACAGGAAATAGAGTGTCTAAAAGGCAATGGGGATAGCAGAAGGGACCTAGACCTTGGGCTGGGGGGGCCTAGGAATGGAACCTGGCCATCCTCTTGCTTCCAGAGTGGAGCTGGTAACACCTCCCTCGTGCAACCACCGCAAAGACCAAGCAGGATTGTAAAGGCAGGTAGGTGCCTTCCGTTAATCACTTAAAGCGTGGTGGTTCTTATGTGTTATTGATGTTTCAATGCCAAGAACCTAAATATAGAGTTCCTATTTAGTGCTTCCAGAAGAAGACCACGTGGTCTGGCGATTTCCATAATAAAGGGCATCATTCCTGAGCGACTCATCCATCCATTCGTTAATGAGTACTTATTGGATGTCGGTGCTCTGCCAGGCACTACCCTGGCCGCTCACCAGGGACCGACACAGGCGCATTTCCTCACCTCTCTTCCAAAAGCTCTGAAATACCCAAGGACAAAGAAGGGACAAGGAGAAACTCGAAGTTCTCACATTTCTGCAGCTATGAGATCACCTCAAAGGACACGGTGGCCAAGGCCCCTTAGAACTGTGCAGTGGAGCGAGGGGCCCGGGCGCTGCAGCCACCTCCCACCCCCAGGAGTCCCGGAACCTTCCTCAGTTCTGGGAATCCTTCTTGCTTTTGTTTTGCCCTTTCCAGAACCAAAAAGGCAAAGAAGCGGAACAAACGTGAAATTGCTCTTCATGTGGGAATGAATCACTTGAGTCAAAGGTGGCAAAATCCTTCCCATCTAACACCGGGCCACAGAAGTTTCATTTAATTTAGAAGTGGGCTACAGAACAGTGTAGAGCAGGATTCGTTGTTATAAATAATGTGTGTACCCGGATTACAAGAGAATGCCCCCTGGGGCCCAGAACTGG